>VXAZ01009303.1:470581-671550 GCA_013399875.1 Gymnorhina tibicen | reverse complement strand
AGCAGCGGCTGCCGGCTTGGCAGCCCATCCTGACGGCGGGCACGGTGCTGCCGGCCTTCTTCATCATCGGCCTCATCTTCATCCCCATCGGCATCGGCATCTTCGTCACCTCCAACAACATCCGCGAGTACGAGGTGCGCGGGGCGGGGGTGCCCGGGCCGGGGCTTTGGGAGCACCCGGGGCCCGCTCGGGGAGGCCGGGCCGGGCAGGGCGAGCGGGGATCGCCTGCCCGGAGGCCGCCTGCGACTCCGGGGAAAAATCCGGTCCCCTGCCGGCCTGCCCGGACGCGGCGGGGACCCAGGCGGGTTCTGTGCGCAGCGGACACGGCGCCCGGGCGGCTCCGATCCGGCGAAACGTCTGTGCTCGTCAGCAAAGCGTCCATTAATTACCCTGAGCGGACACAGGGCTGACAGTCATCTGCGCATAGGCTGTAGCTCTTCTGCCAGTGCTCCCGAGGGAACTTCCGGGGAGATTACTGCCAGCGTTTAATCGACACAGCCCAGTGCACCTTTTTTTTCTTCAGCAGTAAAGAAAGTATGCGCATTATCCTTGGGATAGCCTGTGGCAGTCCGTTATGTATCTTCAAATGTTCCAAAGTAATTGTGTTTTTAGGACAAAGCTCTGTGGTGAATGTATTGCTGTAATTCTTACCGGCACCGATGATTTAATGTTGCAGGTGCTCTGTGGGAGACCTGGGTGTCCAGAGTAAACTTGGAAATAAGGATCGAAGAGTGTGGCTTTCTCTAACTAACACTTACTGAACCCGAGTCATTTACATCTGATAATCGGCCATGCTACTGCTGTGAAAAGTTGCTGAGCGTTAGCTGAAAACTGAACTGTATGTCACAAATGGATCCATTTGATAACAGAACCAGTTTGTGTTGTAAGGAAATAACCCGCAGGGCTTAGGAACGGACAGCCTTGAGAAGCAATTGACAGCTGTTGTTAGTTTCGGTGAGCTAATGTGACTGAGATTGATTGTAGGGAAGAAGGTGTATAGTTGTTTGTTGTATTGTTTTATTGGAGAATATGAATTTTTGTGGATCACTCCAGTTACGGGACTAAGCTGTCACTTTCAAATAAGTAGTGTTTAAGACAGTAGCTTGGCTGGTGGCAGTAATTTGACAGTGAAGCCCAATTAGCAAAAGAAATCATGAGGTAGGGAATGAATGTTATTTTCATATTTCTCTTAAAATGCAAATAATGTTATAAAAAAATCAATTTTATCCCCTTTTATGTTAAGATCTACAGTTACAGTCAAGGAGAAAAGCAGAAGGGGAAAAACCCAAAAGCTGAAGTGTATATTACAGCATCCAAATTTGTATGTAAGCATATTTTTTTAGAAAACAGTTGCATCTTATATCCAGTGTTGGGGATATGCTGAACATCTAAAAATTGGCACACATGCTTCAGAGAACATGGCAAACTTGTTATGGGCACATAGATTTTTAAATTGTCATGTTGCAGCATATTTAAGGTAAATATAATTGCACGTTTTCAACATGACACTCAGTGGAGAGAAGTAAAAAAATATCCTCGCTAACCCTGGTTTTTGTTGACAACTGCATTTAAAATAGCCATTCCATAGTAAAGCACTACAAAGTTTTAGATCATTATAATTGGACAAATACAGCCTTTTTCCATTATGACTGAATCTGCATTGATCTATGGGAACAAGAAATGCATCAGTTTCATGAGTCCAAAAATGTAAGTGACTTCTTGTGCCTATATTGCTGCTGTATGCATATACAGAATTTTTGTATACTGTTGCTGCTGGAGCAGCTCAGTCACATACTCCTGGTAAGTTCCAGTGGAAGCCAAAAACTAGATGTTCCCACCTAACATTTGGCACAAAAGTCACAGGTGAGCTGGGAGCATGAGCGACGCTCCCCTACACAATCAGGTTGCGTATATACAGCAGTAGTAACCATTTGTACTGGAGACCAGTTGGCAGGCGCTGGCCTTCAATCCTCCCTAATTTCAACATACTAGGGACTGGAAAGAGTTTCATTCATTTGTTTTGTTGTATGGATTTACTCTGTCACCTTGTGAAATTCTCAACAATCCAATTGTTAGGCTTTTGTGAGGACAGGAGGGACTTTGGAGTCTGTGGTAAGTCAGAATGGGTAAACTTGTGTTCTGTTGCCTGATCCTCATACATGTCTTATGAAGTGCTTATCCAGTGACATTCTGCAAGTGAGATTATCATCCTAAAGGCAGCTGAATTTCAAAAAGAAGCAAGTTTAAATCAAAAAAGGCTTTATAGTTGCAGCAGCAAAACACAGATAAAGCATTTTACCAATTAGGACCAGCATCTGGTCTCTAAACACCTGTGAGGGGTGCAGTTAAAGACACTTCTATCGCATATATGCCTAGCTGACATATGTCCCTGCTTAAAATGCTGGCTTTTGTTATAACCTCCAAAAGTTATTCACAAATAGCTGTAAGTTTAGCTGTGGGAGACAAGACATCAAGAAGCTAGGTGCAGTGACTAAGCTTTTTTAGACATGTAATCGGGGGAGGAAGAAGAGGTAGTTATTTGCACCTACCTCCTAGGCAATAGCATACCTCTTAAATGTGTGTGTGTGTGTGTGTGTGTGTGTATGTGCCTGTAAACTTAGTGTATTGGAATTGAATAGGATGTATAATATGTGACCCTGAAATACATATTTAAGTTCAAGTCACTCTTTCCTGAAACAAGATATGGTAACCGTTAGTATCTCTGTGGACTGTGCTGTTCTGCAGGTGCAAGGACTGAGGAGCAAAATGTACCTCTTCCACTGATTTCCTTTATAAGCTGTCTTGAATTCAAATGTGGAAGATTTCCAACAGCTTAAGTGTATTAGAATTAACGGGGTTTTGTGTTTTCTCTAGCATTTTTTCATTGTTTCAAAAGGGTGTAATCAGTTATTTATCTTGGGTCTGTCGTGAAAATAGTTCATTTGGGTGGATTTAATCAGCTCTGTAAATGTCTTTTTGCCTCTTAGTAAAGAGTGAGAGAGTTCTGTATTTCCTGGGAATGTATGGTTTGGTTTTTTTTTTTTTTAATGTATACAGAGTGAATAAGAAGCATTGACAGAGCATATTAATATATGATGAAATGTGAGGAATATACAAAGTATTAAATGTGTAGGAAAGAGATCTTTGTGCTGTGACTGCTGCTGTGAAATGCATAATGGTAGATAAAGAGCAAGATTGACTTAAGGCGTGGCTAGGAATGGAAAACTGAAAGTAAGTGCATTACTGTTGCCTGCATCTTCAGCCTTGTGTGCAGTTCTTGTAGTCCCATGTCAGAAAGGATACAAAACTTAATAAAGCCTGCAAAGAGGACCAGATTTATGGATTGCCTTTTATACAAGAAATGGTCAAGCAGAATAGGATAAATATGTGACAAAATATGAAGTCTACAAAATCACAAGTAGTTTGGAGAATATGTGCAGTAGTTACGTTATTTCTATAGGTGTACGTCAGCTGACAGACATCAACAGCCTGAAGGGCCATTGGTGTGGAATAACTTGCATATACCCAATGTCATTAAATCTGGAGTTTTTGGGAAGGACTCACTGTGTCAGGTTGTCAGATGCTGGCCAATCCCAGGGGACAGAACAGTGGGGTCAGGCAGGTTCTTGCCCTGGACTCCAAAGTCAGTCTTTAGCTCTCAAAGTCAAGGTGGTTTTGTTACTTTGTCAAGAGTTTAAGATGGATGCTTTCATCCTTTTAAATAAACTGTCTGTTGAATGTAATCTGTAAATGTGGATGCAGAAAAAACCACTTGTGTTGGCAGTTACTGTGCAGGAAAGCTCTTTGATAGCATGCAAGCTGGTAACTGTCATCAGAAGCATGGTCCTACTTCAATATACATCAATTTCACGCTCCACAGAACTTAGTCATTTATGTTTTTAAAAGTGAAGTCTTTAGGTCTTTTGCAACCTTAAAGTCTTTAACCTGCGTTCTTGATCTAAAACTTCTTCTCACACTAGCAAGTTCTTTCTAAAGGAAATGCTTGCTTCAGCTTACTTTTGCAGAACATTCCCCCCTCCCCCCCCCCGAGTTAGCCTTCAACAAATGAGATGCATTGTTCATTGAGAGCAGCAGTGGGGTCTGTGTGCTGTAGCTAAACAGAGCTGGTCATGGCTGCTGCAGTAGTGCTATTTGTAGATCAGCATAAACTCAGTATCTTTCTCAGCTGAGGAACAAAGATTGTGATCCTCTGTCAATCTCTCTCTGCCAGCTAATAGCTTCTGAAGCTGTCTAGTTTCAGCTAGGCTCATTAGGGTGTAGGTTTTGTCTGTCAGAAATCTGGCAGCAGAGCAGATGCCAATCAGTAAAAGTGCTTGCCGATGGAACTGGTTGCAGCTTAATAGATACTGGAGAAATCACAGGAAGAGAGACCATGAAAAAGATGCAGAGGAAAACAGACTTCAGTTCTTTCCTGAACACACCTTGTGTGTTTGTTTTAGCTAACCTTAATACGGGTATTAGGACAGATCATAAATCACTAGTTCTTGGTTGTGCCTTTCACAACAAACATAAATCAGGACAAACCACTTGCAGCAGCCTTTCCTACTACACCTACAGGTGTTGTAGTTTAAAGACTACTGCTGCTAAACAGTTTTTTTTGCAATAAGTATGGGGTATGTATTTCACCAATCTGAGTCTAAATTCTGAAATAGGTAATTCATGGTAAGTGTAGAAATACATCTTTTATAGGCAGCTGGAAGCTTTCTTCTGCCACACTTGCTGGAGCTACACGTGAGAAAGAGCTAATGTGGTCAAACCACTTGACTTGGCTTGGACTGTGGCTTGTGGCTGCTGAGACTGAATGTACAGATTTTAAAAAATGGGCTTTTTGGGTTACATTATTCAAGACAGATAATGTTGTATAATCCAGAGTAATACTGATCATCTTTCTTGTCCATATACTGGTTATGTTACCATTCCCAACAAAACAGTATTGGTGTATTAATGTTTCCTGGTTTAGGACAATTTTTGAGCATTAAGTGATTTTTAAAATTTTTTTTAATCTTCTAATTAGGTGGCTAAAAATGGTCAACAAAGCAACTTTTCTAATGCAAATTTTTTTATTAAATTTTTTTTATTAAATATCTAGACTTTTAAAAGCTTAATCTCTCTGGAACCATGTAAAAGTTGAGATCTGCTTGTCATAGTGTGCATGTTTGGAAACACAGTGTTGTCTGAGTGTCTGCTGGTTTCGTTTTGGTGTGATTGGTTGGTTGGTTGGTTGGTTTCGGGGGTGGGGGAGCTTTTTGGTTTTGTTTGGTTTTGCTCCAGGAGTAATTTCACCTCAGTGTTAAATTTGTTTGCATCTGAAATCAAGCATATAGTCAGAATCAAAAACACGTTTACAGAATCGTAGAATGGTTAAGGTTGCAAGAGACTTCTTGAGATTGTCAGATAGGCCTGAATATGCTTTTGTTGTTGAGATATGATTGCAAAATAAATGCCCCAACAACTCTATGGCTTAATAATAATTTTTCTTTGCTCTCCCATTGTAAACTAATTACTATTTTTCCTGTTACAGATTGACTACACGGGAACAGAACCTTCTAGTCCCTGCAACAAATGCTTAAATGTGTCCTGGGACAGCACACCCCCTTGTACATGCACCATCAATTTCACACTGGAACATTCATTTGAGGTATGCTGCCCTGTATGCAGGATGAAGTCAGAACGGTTTATGTGATCTATTTCATATTGAAAATGAAAGTTTTATCACTTACGCATTTCTTTTCTTTTTTTTTCTGTTATAAAACATTATTTTTAGTTTTCCTTTTTACTTGGATCTGATTTTTGTGTTCCCTTTTTCATCAGCAGGGATGAGATGTTTCTTAATGCCTCTGTTTACCTGGAAATGTTCAACATTAAGCGGAATGCTTGTGTTTTACACATTCAGAGTTACCCTATGTGTCACATAGCTGGAGAGTAGATCAGCTATTCCTGCATGATTTCCAAAAGCTCAGTTCAGCGAGAATTGGAAATACCACATAAGTGCTTTCGGGCAAATTGGAGGCAAATGAGGCTTATGGGTTCTACATCAGACAAGACAGGAATTGGGATAAGTGCTGGTGAATATCATTCTGATAGTTGGTGACACGTTCATATTGTTTGACTTCAGCCTGCCAGCTTTTGTTAGGGTAGTACTTTTATGTGCTCACTATGAAGGAAGGATTGAGGTTCTTACTTCATGAATGTTGCTGTAAACCTAAGTTAAGAGCTTAAGTTAAGAGCTAAGTTTAAGAGCTTAAAATTGCAGGTTTGTGTGAATGAAAATCCCTCTTTCCTATCTTGCTTCTTGTAGAGCAATGTATTCATGTATTATGGACTTTCCAACTTCTATCAAAACCACCGTCGTTATGTGAAATCTCGAGACGACAGCCAGCTAAATGGAGACAACAGTTCACTACTTGTAGGTATCCATGCTTGGATGTGAATGAGCAACTAATTTCTGACTATTGCATAAATCGCCACATAGAGTATTTAGTTGAATGATAATGAGGTACGAGAATTTTTGCATAACAGAAGGCAACTATAAGGAATTGATATTTTGTTTACTGAAAATAACTGTAAAGTATTATAAAATTTCATGTTGATCGTATAGTAAAAACCAGGTTAGTTGCTTAAGCTAGCACAGACTCATTTGCCTTTTTTCTTTCTAACTATCAGAATCCAAGTAAGGAATGTGAGCCTTACCGCACAAATGAGGACAAACCCATTGCTCCTTGTGGAGCTATTGCCAACAGTATGTTTAATGGTATGGTAACACTTTCAACTTACCATTTAGATGGGTCTGTGATCTGGTGTGTGTTTTCTGTTGTGTTGCACATTATTCTGCTTAAAGATACTGTGGGCTTTTTTGTTTTGAATTAACACATCTTCATTGTTCAGAATAAAATAAATATCTTGTACTGCTATTACTTGTTTCAAAATTGCCAGGAGGATTAATTTAATCTCATAGCACACAAAGGATGGAAATACCTGCTGTGAAAAGCTGCTACTGCTGGGATGTAGAAACATAGATATCATATATGGATAATAAACTGCTATCTCATATACACTGATTCTTACAGAACAGTTTGTGGTTTTGTCAGGCAGATAGTAAATGCCTTGGCCAGTTATTTTTGTTTTGTTTTCTCCTGGAGGTAATTGTTTCACTGCTTATCAAGATCATCTGTCTAATGAAAGTTTCTGCAGCTGGTTTTCTAATTTGATTTTGTCTTTAGATACATTGGAGTTATACCGCATTGATAATGACACAAGGACTCCGATTACTTTGATTAAAAAAGGCATTGCATGGTGGACAGATAAAAATGTAAAGTTCAGGAATCCTACGGGAGATGGAAACAACTTAACTGCACTTTTCCAAGGTAAAAAGCAAAACAACAGAATTTTAAGAATGGCAAAATGCTTCAAACACATTTTGATTTCAGTTTTGGTTTCAAACACATTTTGATTTCAGAGTTTTTCACTGACATTTTACAGAATGTGCTAAATAAATGTTCTCTGAAGAAATCCAAACTAAGGACTACTCTGCTGTTTGAACAGTTGTCTTTAAGTAATGAAAGCTGCAAGTTTCTAATGAAAGTGTTTGGTTTTTACCTTTACTGTAATCATTAATTTGGTAGCTTTAATTTCTGATTTAATTTCTGATTCTGTACCCTGAATACTAAAAAACGTGTAACGTACGCTCCTGGGGTTTACCCAGTTGGCACCTAGGCATCACAGTGTCTCACTAACCATGCCCTTGCTCAGTGGGAGGGAGGGAAGAATCAGAAGGGTGAAAGTGAGAAGGCACATAGGTTGAGATAAAGACAGTTTAGTAATTAAAAAAACCAACCAAACCAAAAACACAACAAAAAGAGAGGAAAATAAAACCCAAGAAAAACAAGTAATGCAAAAGAAAAGAATTGCTCACATCCATCTGAGTCCCTGAGCCAAAGCAGGCCCTGCCTACCTCTGCCTGTCCTTTTCTTGGGTGAGTCTGATATGACAGTATGGGATATCCCTTTGGTTAGCTGGGAACCGCTATCCCATCTTTGTCCCCTCCTGATCTCTACTGGACCCCCAGTCTCCTCACTGGTGGGGTGAGGTAAGGAGCAGAAGAGGCCTTGATGCTGGCAAATAGTGCTTAGCAATAACAAAAACATCACTGTTTATCAACACTGTGTCCAGTGTTGGACACAAATCCAAAACATTGTCCTATACCGGCTACTGTGAAGAAATTTAGTATTATTCCAGTCAAGACCAGTACAAGTTTTATCATGTGTGGATTTAACTTAAAAAGAAATCCTGCAGTTGTTAAATGAAACTCTTCATATGGAGTTTTCATTTATATGTTTCTATGGCTAGGTTGTTCTGTTCTCTAAAAAAACTGATTTTTTTTGTTATTAGAAGTGACTGATGTGTCTCATATACAGTTTAGCAAATAAAAGTTTCCTTTGGCTGCTGTGTCTCAAAAGTCTTCTTAAGGCTCTTAGAGCATGTGTGTTTATGCAAGGTATATAATAACTTCAGGTTTAACCTGATGTGGGTTTCTTGCTTAGTCAGCCAAATTACATGTTGTCAGTGTGATGGCTACCCTTGGAAAAGCAGATACCTTACCTTAATACAATGTGGAATTGAATTTCCAGTAACATTAGCAAAAGCATATGTACATAATCTGAAATGATGTTTACATGAGTAAATTGGTTCTTAAACTCTACCAAGCGAGCAGAGGATCTATCGTCATAATGGACAGCTATCTCACCAAGCTGTGCTTTGAGACAGGACTTCCTACCCGCATGAATTGTTGTAGACAAATGGACAGAGCTGTCGTGAATTATGTTGTTTATTTATAGAATTTAAGCTATTTGAACTGCAAAATAAAAAGTTCTTAAACAGCCCAGTGTGTTGCAATAGTAGTGAGTCAGCCTGTCTGTTAATACTGGTTAGAAGTTAATATGTTTTTTTGTGATATTAGAATGGATTTTGATGAGCCAGTGTGTTACTCAGTCCTATATTTGAAATACTTTATTATTTTTGTTTAATCCTAGGCACAACAAAACCTGTGAACTGGCCCAAGCCAGTGTATATGCTGGACTCAGAGCCTGACAACAATGGCTTTATCAATGAGGACTTCATCGTGTGGATGCGCACAGCTGCTCTGCCAACATTTCGCAAGCTGTATCGTCTCATCGAAAGGAAGAATAACTTACAGCCTACCTTACAGGCTGGAAAATATTCTTTGGATATTGCATACAGTATCCTTTGAAAGCACACCTTAGCTGGATTACACAAGCATATATTTGCAAGTTCAGATTGAACTAACCTTTCTTCTTACCATCTCTTTAAAAAGGTGGTATTGAGCTGTGGTTGAAAACTGGCACTGACAGCTAGATAGACTGTTACCATCTTTTACTTCTGTGCTAGTTTTGTAGCATTAATAGCTTCATAGAGACTGGGAAATCAGATTGCTTGGGTGCTGCAAAGGAATTGAGAAAAGCATAGGAAAAAAGGAAAGAACAGAGGTAGCTGGTAGCCAAGGAACTTAAGAGCTAACTTCAAGGTCAAATGACATTATGTAATGCAGGGCAGACTGACTCTGGAGGTCAGAAAAATGACAGAGCTGTGGATCAGGTGAAGGTCTGTCATCCTCTTTTGGGCAGACTAAATATTAGGTAGAAATGCAGGAGACTAGAGAAGAAGGGTTGTCATAGTTACTGAGCTCTTAGAATTCAAAAGCACCTAATGATACTTTTTATATAGCTACTGCAGTGTTTTCCTTTGCTGTAAAACTGTGGGGAGTGCATGTAAAACTGAATGAACATAAAGAAAAATTTTGTACTAAAATATACACAAGGGCTGAAATTTATATTTCCTTCACTTTATTGAAGCTACTTTCATAAACCTACAAAATCATGCATTTTACTCTTCTTCAGAGTTAGTGTCTCCTAACATGGCCTTTATCTTGAAGGAGCTGCCAATGCCCAGATTAGTTTTAGCCTAAAAAGAACAGCTGAATGTTTCATATTTGCAATTCCAGATCCAAAGGCAGCAGTTTATATTTGGAACCTGAGCGAAATGACCCAAAATTTTCATGTGCCCACTTCAAGCTAGGTTCGGAAACTTGCTTCTTGTTTTCCTAAATGTTTTTCAGATTATCCTGTACACAGTTTTGATGGACGAAAAAGGATGATCCTAAGCACCATCTCGTGGATGGGAGGCAAAAATCCCTTCCTGGGAATTGCTTACATCACTGTTGGGTCCATATGCTTCTTCTTAGGAGTGGTATTGCTGATCATTCATCACAAATACGGCAATCGAAACACTAGTGCAGACATTCCCAATTAATCTTGCATTCTGAAAATAAATGTACTGCATGTGCATCAAGGCCAGTCCAGAATGGACACAGTTTTTGAAAGATAAATCTGCTTTTGTCACTTCTGAGACTGGGTGCATAATTTTTACCTAAAGCTCCCCTTTCCCATACTGTGGATTAACTCTTGAAAATGACGGGTATACAATTAGCTCTATTGATTGTATCTCTGCCTATGTCAGAAACAATTTTTCTGATGTTTGCCTCTAACTGGGAGTCTCCTCACTGGTGGGGTGAGGTAAGCATCTTCCCTTGGTGCATCTTGGTGCATATTCCCTTGGTGCATCTGCTGCTTGTTCATGTGCTGTGTAATGTTGGTATGATTCAGTACATTTAGATTGTGTGGAGAAAGATGGTTATAAGATACTGTAAATTGTTGACTTTCCAAAATTCAGGTGTCAGTGCTGTTGAAGGAAGTCAAGTCTTAAATGTTTTTTTCAATTTACTGTCTTGTGTGCATGGGCTCCTACATTTCTTGCTGAGATTTTAATATATTTATACAAGTTGTTAAATATTTTTCCTGTGTCCTACCCACCTGTGTTATATTAAATCCTCTAAGTGCTCCGTAAACTTCAGCACTCTGGATTCTTTATATATTTACAATATATGTGCCTGGCCAGTAAATGAGCATCCTATGAAGATACCAGAAAACTTATTTGTTAATTATCTGCGTGAAACCCTTTAAAAGATTGTTCTAAATTGGGACATGCTTGTTGCAGGTATAATCTTTTTCTAATTTTCTTTGCTTTAAGTCATATCCAATACTAGTTCACTTTTTGCTGGTTCTGCTTTTTTATGAGCAGCACCAAGCATTAATCAAGGGAAACTTAAAAGGTTTTTTTCCAGTCACAAATTGGGGTGAATTCCTTTTACTGGGGTGAATTCCTTTTACTGGAGGAGTTTCCTAATTTTCTTAAAGCATATGTATTCTGAGCAGGCTTTGTTTTAAGGGAATTGTATACTTTTTCCTTATATGGAGTGAACACCACATTAATTTTTTGCGGTGTTAAGGAAGTAAACTATAGAAATTCAAAAGTTGAGATGGCAGTGACATTTTTTCCCTGAAATGCAGGTTTAGCTTGCTGTGAAACATAATTTAAATATTGCAGTTAGACGCAATGTGCAGGTTATTGTCTTAAATTACAGAAGGATTCACCTTTAGGTTAATTAAAAGTTAACTGCAACCTGTAAAATATTACTTTTTGGTGACTTTTTTTTAGATGATGCACAGAAACTGTAATGTATATGGTGGAGATCACTTTATATGCAACTAGCTTGATAAAGTATGGAGTATATTAAAAGAGGCCTAATAAATTCTGCAAACCATTTAATAAGAGATTTGGTTTTGTTCTTGAACATATATTTATTTTTATCTGGATGAAAAGACATCATTAAGTGTAAGTGCAGTTTTAAATGAGTTGTATTTCTGGGATTGCATATTTATTACAAAAATGCATGGTCCAATAGCTTCATCTACAGGCAACTTTAAACAAAACTATTAATTTATCATGTAATTACATGACTAGTTTTACTTAATTACTTGTGTAGCCTAAGAGTTTAAATGTGTAAGTCTGGATAAACTGTGGAATGAGGCAGCATTTCCAGTGTGCTAGCTCTCTGTAACTCCATATAATAATTTATTTGTATAGTACAGCCTGGCAGAACAGGGCTTTCAAAATAGTACCTTTGACGATTTTATTTACAGTGCTGTATTCATGTTGCTAGAGGTACAGAATAAGGGCAATGTACCCTCAAAAACTTGCGGAACATGTTAAACTGGCTTTCAACTGGAGAGTAGCTGCTAGTCCAAGATAAGAGTAAATGAGGAATGGGATGTCTCACAATTACTGGTTATTAAAATATTTCGATTTTTAAACTTTGTGTTTGTCACTTGAAATGCAAATATATTCTGCTTCATTCATAATTCCTATTTTTTCCAAGTGGGAAAGGCTGCTTTTTGGGCTATGCTTAAAATGAAAACAGAAGCATTTTTCTGTCTTTACCTTGTAATATTTTTCAGTGCTTTACCTTTTTTTTACTGACTACAGCTGCCAGTGTATCTTCAATCTCAGTGAAGTGCACCAGGGTGAGAATTGCTGTCTGGTTTTTGTTGCAATTAAGCGGGTTCTCTGAGAGCCTGTATCAGTAAATACATGGGACAGTGTGCCCATGGAGCTTAAAATGCTTATAAGAGTTTAAAATACTGGTCAAATTTGTAAACTCTTCCTTCATACATGCTCATTTGTCTAGGTGTCATGTTGATAACAATGGAGATTTTTGGAGGATCCTTGGAATCCTTCAAGGATTAATTATGACTATTAAACCTTGAAGGATGCATGTCTTGTCTTTTTTTAATAGAAATCTCTGAGGGAGGAAAGGCCTTGACATTGTAGGTCAAGTAACATCTGCAAATAGAGCAATGAACATGGCTGATTGGATTGGATTCACAGGAAGTGTTACTGACTGCACCCTTTTCTCAGATGCCTTACTTGCAGTGGGAAAAGAACAGTTAGACTGAGTTGAAGAGAGTGCCTGATGGAAAAATGTGACAAGTCTAAATCAGATGTACTTACAGTAACTCAAAAAAAAAGTTATTTACTGGAATGCAACTGCTGAAGACAAAGAACATTGCATAAACACAGAGTAATCTGATCTTCAAAGTTCTTGTGACAAGACAATGGTTTCTGATCTTTCCTGAAAATGTGATCTACCCTTGGTATTACATAAGTTGGTCTTTTTTAAAATAAAAATTCAATAACTCAGCAAAAAACCCCTCAAATACCCTAAAATGTTCCACATATAAAATGTCAATACAAACAACCTGCCAAAAATGCTCTCTTTCAAAGGAGAAGAAAAAACTATGAAAATCTAAGTCAATTTTGTTCTTGCTTTCTTCTTAGCACTGTCGCCAGTTTATGGAAGAGACTGCTTCTGACAGTGTGAAAATAGACACTGAGGTTTATTTGCAGAAAGCCCAATTGTGAAAAGTTTTGGGGTTTTGGTTTTTTGTTTTTTTAGTTCTAGTATTAAATTTTCCTCAGAGCAGCAGGAGTATTTTCATGTAAAAATTCCCTACCTTCTAGCTCACAGAATGTTCTGATCACTGTATTGCCTTCTGTGCCTATATGTGAAGTCTAATCTTATTTGACAGTTTCAGTTAAGACTGAAGACCATTACGAAATGCCCTGATCAGACTTAGCAGGTCCTTACGTGACCTGAGTCTCAAGTAAGAAACTACCTCCCCATAAGCCTCCCATTCTGAACATCCTTAGCCAGTGCTTGGAAGTAAAGTGATACTGTCCACTTGAGTTAACATCAACGGTTGCTACGAAGTCTGAAGTTGGAAGATTATCGCTCTCATTTCGTGTTGGGGATGAAACAAAAAGGAATATAAAAGTGTAAGTCAATCATTAAGGAAGCTCAAGAAGTTTTAAAAAAAGTATAAATTGAAAGAAAGTATGTGGAGATCTTTCTCACTGGGCCCTGGATAAAGATCATGTAAAATAAACAATTTGAGCAAATCTAATACCAGAGTTATGTGCAAATTTAATTGAATTTTTACCTGAGGACCGTGCCCAAATTTTGCAGAATAAAATGGTGAGATGCTTAGTGTTAGAGGTCCAGGAATGTAATTAATGACCTCATTAATAATATGAAAATGGGAAGGACTGGACTGTGATATTTTTGGGAGAAATGAAAATCTGGTTGTCTCTAGGGTTGCCTACTGAGGCCTAATGTTATGTTGAAGTGAGTGTATACTTCACAACAGATGCTTTTAAACTTAGAACAAATCTTTCTGTCAGCAAGTTCTTATAATGCAGTTTTAGTGTATTACGCAACTCTTAACTTGGAAAATGGCTGTATTAAGGTAGGATAATTTTCTCTTTATATACCATATGCTTTTAACTGGGTTAGTCAATCATTTTGTTTGCAGGAAAAAAAATTAAACTAGCGGGCAGGCAAGAACCCAGAAGGAGGTTGAAAAGATTGCCACTTGGAGCTGCACCGGTGGGTTCTGCTTCCACAGCTGGGCTGAATGTTACCTCTGTTTGTGTCATCTCTTTAGCAGGATTTATGTACCCTTGTATTACTGGTTTAAGAGGTAGAACACTTTTTTTGTGACGGATGCTTTTAAACAGGTAGATTAGCAGCCCTGTTTTCTTTCTGGCTTAAACAGAACTGTTCAACAATGAGTTTTGATAAACAATTTTCTTACTCAATGCAATACATGCAAAAGTTGCTCTGTTCAGTTAGGAAGAAGCAGTGTGTTTGTTCCTAATGAAATATCTTCAATCTAAAGCAGCAAGTTCCTGTCTCTCATTCCCTCAAGTTTTCATTTCTTAACAAATTAGTCAACACTGAAGAGGCCCGCTGTGCTTGCTCGGAGCAGTCATCACATATCTTTGATTGGCAGGTAACTCACACTCACATGCCAATCCTTAAGTATGGCCTTTCTGTTGTAAAGTGTATTTTTACAGAAAGTATCCCTGAAGTTTAGATTCTGACATACCAGAAAGTGGTCCACACAGCAGAAATTAAGGAATAATAATTTCTCTGTGAATTATGGTCCTTTTACCAGTATCTCAATACAACTGAGTGTATGAAAATCAGAATAAAATATTGTATACACTCATAAGATTGCAAGAGGAATGAATGGAAATCTGTCTTGCAATGGTAGTATTTTTAAGTGTTATTCTGTGATAGCACTGCTTGAATGTTTGAAAACCATTTGTTAAATAATGCATCCTGTTTCCTCCTTTGTTACAACACCTATTTCTCCATGTCTATGCTTTCTTAATGCTATTTTTAATATTCTGCACAGCTAAGGCTATACCTATAAATACTTCTTCATCCTTTCATTTTTAGTTTCTTTCTGGGACAGCTCATCAGATTGAGAAGTGCAGTGCTTTGAGATATGATCCTTGTTACTTTCATACTGGATCGAGCACTAATTTGTCGTGTGTGACACACGTTATTCATCATGAGGTTTGGCACCAGTGCAAAAGTACTGTAATGCCAAAAACGAAGTGTACTTCAACTGCAGCTAAGCCAGGAAAAGAGCATTCTCGACAGCATTGTATTTCAGCATAAGGTTGAAGCATGAGAAGATGCAATTACGGGGCTAGGTCTGCAATGCAGAAAAAACACAGGCTTCTCAGAGTAGTTTCTTGAAGGGCAAATAAGTCCTTCCTACCTACAAATAGGTTTGTATTTCATACAGTTGTGGTATTGCGTCACTCTATGTGGTTACATATCACGAAACACGAAGCTGAAGTTGGGGGTGTTTTTTTCCACATGCAGAGTACTCGGTATCCCCGCTACTAACGGAGCTTGAGGCAGTGGGCAGGTACTTCATGGGGTAGTTTGGGGTTTTCTGAGTGTAGGGGCTCAACAAAGGATGTCACATCCACCCAGGGGTGCAACACCCCCTCGCCGGGGTCGGACCCAGGCTCTCCCTCGCTCGGTGTCCTTGCCTCCCCAGAGGATGTCCAGCGAGTCCATACGAACAGGCGCAGCCCAGGGTGCTGCTCTCCCAGGATAGGCATCCCGCCCTCTGCAGATATTAAACTTTTCAATGAAAGGAGATTTAAAATTATGTATGTGGGAGCTCTGGACGTTCCATGGATTTCCCAAAGCGCCCTCTGAAGGCGCAGGGAGGCGGCCAGCAACCACAGGAATTCCGTGGCAGCAGGTTCCCCGCCGGGGCTGTATGGCGTGAGGAAACAAACATTCCCGGTGTGCCTCAGCCCTGCGTGTCCTGCGAGGTCACCGCTCCTTCCTCCGGTGCTGGGGGCTCAGCCCTGGCTCCCGGGCCCCGGTCCCAGACCCACCGCGCCGCGCCGTGCTGCCCCAGCCGGGCCGGGCGGACTGGCGGGGGGCGCTGTGGGCTCTGCGGCGGCGCTCCGGGCCGCTCCCTCTGTGGTGCCGCCGCCGTGGGCGGGGGAGCCGCTTCCCCTTCCGCTGCCCTTGTTGCCGGCGGGAGGTGACAGGACCAACAGCCGCGATGTGGCGGACCGTGCTGGTGAGGCCCGGGGAGAGCCGCCCGCTGCCGCCGGGGGTGTGTGGGGCTCGCTCAAGCTGCCTGCCCGGCTGCGGGACTCGGCCGTGGTGGCCGCCCTCCCTGCCGGGCGTTGCGGAGCGACCTGCGGGGGTCGGGGAAGGCCTTATGCGGCCCACTCGCTTCACGTAGTGCTGAGCTTCAGGGACTTGAGAGGATAAGGTTGAGTGGGGGGACTCGGGTACGCTTAGCTCGTCTCTAAAGAGATAGATTTTATAGCGTGTTTGTTTGGGGTGGATAAGGAGAGGAGATGCGTTGTCCCGTTACTTGCAACCAGCATCACCTGGATGTTTGCCCGCTCCGTGGCTGCGTTTTTAGCGGTGGTAACTTTGTGGGAACGATGTGTTGTCAATGTTGCTTGAAGGAGGCCGAGGCCGCTGGCAGCTTAGAGCTACCGCGCTTTGAGCCTTGATATTTTAGCGAAGGCAGACCAAAGAACTGTATACAGGACATTGATTTTGGTAGGCTAGCCTGTATGGTCAGTCTGTGGGAACAGATTCCAGCTCAGGACACAGCAGGGCGATTTAAGCCGTGTGTGTGGCGGAGTGGAGGTGCCTCCTTAGCGCTCTGAAGGTTATCTCCCGTGCTGGTGGCTCGTAGGTGAACTGCAGCTGTGACAGGAGTTCGTTGTCCTCACAAACACGTTTGTTGTAAATATTACTGTTCCTTTCGCTAGTCAGACACAGAAAATGGTGCCTAAAACAGGTCTAAGGAGCAGAGGCCAAGATTTCCCCTGAAAGGATACTGCCTGAAGGTTATGCTGCAGATGCATAAATCTGTTGTATCTTACTGAAAGTAATTTTCCTGAGTTTTTCCTTTTTACATAGCTAGTCCCTTTGCATGTCTGCTGAAACAATTACAATTACTGAATTCAAAACTAGCATGTTTTGGTGAAGTTTTGTGTGTGTTTGTTTGTTTGTTTTAAAACCCTTTCTTTTTTTTTTTTTTTGCTGTCCTACGTCTGTCTTGCTTTTCAAAGAAACAATTTCTACCCAGTGTGGACAGTGCTGTAAAATGTCACTGTTTTTAAAACACTGTTTATCTTTTATTTCAGGCTCTTCGCCAGATTTCCCAGAGAACCATAAGCACTGCTTCACGCAGGCAGTTTGAAAATAGAGTTCCTGAGCATCAGAAGCTTTTTCAGGTATTGAGTGAGTTGAATAATGTTAGTAGATTAACAAGGTTTTAGTAGATCATAACTGCATGGTTTTTTTCTAAAGAACTGGTCAGGCTCCCCTTTACATCTGAAGAGAGCTCTCAGAATCAGTTATATGACTAGAGCGTTTGCAATTAGCAGTTATTTTCTGCAGAGGTTGGGAGTATTTGTACATGCATACTTGACTTACTGACTCTTTAGGGGTTTTTTTACCCTGTGAAATGATTTGTACTGGAGTTTCTCATAAGTATTAGGCATGGTACAAAGATAAAGTACTCTGAAATGAGTTGATACGGGGGAGTACATCCAAAGAACAAATAGAGAAAAACAGTGAGAAGACAGAAATGCAGTGAAAAGGTAAACCTGAAATCTTACAGCTCTATCTGTAGGTCATAGATGAGTCCCATAATTTTTAATGAGTATGTGGTATTACTGTATTTCTCAGTTATGAAAACCGTAAAGGTCCTAAGTGATTGGATTCATTCATAGAAAATTATTGAACCTTTAGAAATAATTTCTAAATTACTGTGTTCCTGATTGATAGAGCCACCGAGTGAAGTAGTAAAAGTTGAGAACACTCGAGAGTAATCCCAGCTGTGAGCAACAACCTGGAGCTGTAGCTTCATACTGAGGATAAACTGGGCTTCAGCGATGTGAAAAGGACCAAGTATATTAGAAGCCCCACTTAAACAGTTTTAGCGTCTTACTGCTTTCCTTTCCCCTGAAAGAGAAAGCCAGTCTTGTTGAGACACTGACTAAGGAGCACGGTGTTCATTGTGAGCCAAGGGGAAGGAAATGGGAGGGTGATGTTGGTGATGGGAGGGGTCAGAGGTTCAGTTTCTGCTAGCAGAGATCTCTAGGCATATCTCTTCCTCCTTTCATTCCTTGTGGACAGCAAGTTAAGCTGGGCTGGGTTGCAGGTCACCAGCGTTGGAGGCTGGCTTGAAGTCCGGAGCGGTGTGATCTTGCTGACAGGGCTAAAGATCATGTAGATCTGGTGCTTAGGAGTTTTACTTTGGGTGGAGCAAAACAATTTCCTGTGTGCCAGCAAGTGACAGTACAGACTCCTCCCCTTGTTACTCCTCTAGCAGGGATTGACTATATTGGGGATGGATGGGAAGTTTCTAGGGATGGTAATCACATCCTGTGCACCCGAGGGTCTGGCAGAGGTGTCAGAAGTGTTCAGGCATCTGCCAGTCATTGCTTTAGATATGAATTGTGCACATGATTTATTATACTCCCCTAGTGAGTCATCACCTGATACCAGAGTGAAAGCTTTGAAGACAAAGTGGGATCTAAATAAGGTTCAGTGTCTTTTGGGAGTCGGAAAGATAATGTGGGGTAGAAATTCTTCTTCTGGGTAATTATACAATAATTTGCATTGTAACAATATTGCAAGAACTGCATATAAATAGTTTATTTTTGTCACTTGTTTCCATTAGGAGGATAATGGCCTCCCAGTGCATCTTAAAGGTGGGGCAAAGGATGCTATGTTGTATAGAGCCACCACGGGTCTTGCAGTGTGTGGTAAGGCTAAAAATTTAAAAATTTAATAAATAAATAATAAATAATAAAATATTTATGCTTTGGTACAATTTCCAGTGCACTGGTATTAAAATACTTTTCCTTTGGTACAATCTCCAACATGGATGGTGTTTTCACTGTAAAATAATTACACAATTTCTTCAGTCTGTTCTTTAGAACATGCAAAGTTTATGTAGAGAAGAAAAAAGCACATTTGGACATTCTGTATATTCATTTGTGCTTTTTCCAAATCTAGATTTTCAGATGGCTTTTTCCTGGACTAAGTACTGTGGGCTGAATACTCCTTCAGGTTTTGTGTATGGTATTAGAGAAAAATAGAACTACTTTACCTGTTCTGCAAAGGAATAAAATGTAATTTTAGCGCATACATGAAGCAGTTTTTGCACTAACTTGTGCTTATTTTATTTTCTTAGTGCTAGGTGATACTCAGTGTACTGAGTTTTCATGTGCTGTGAAAACTAGCAGAATTATAACCAAGGTTCATAATACTGTATATATTTAACCTTTATGTTGCTTGTTACATAATTTTGCGATGGCCTCCAGCTTAAATGTGTTGATCGGATTTTCAGCTCAGCTACTTTAAGAATGAATAAACATTACTTCATGATTGTGAAGGTTCCACAGACATGCCTCTCCCGACTTTTTTTTTCCCTTTTCTTTATTTTTGTGCAGCCTGTGTGGAGGTATTTAAGGTTTTTTTTTTTTTCTCTAGAATATGAATCACCAAAAAAAAATTGAGGCATGGCTATGGAAATGTGTTTTGTCTGAATTGCAGCTGCTTATTGTCAGTATTTCTTCTGGAACAAGCTGGAAAACTGACTTGAAAGGAATTCTGTTTGCTAATCTGAAAATATCTTTTTTGTCTCTTTATTCAGGAACAATCTATGCTTTATATTATCTGCTTATCTCTTCAATGCCCAAGAAGCCTAACTGATTCCATTTGAGGATGCCTCAGCGACTAACATCTCTTTGTCCAGTTCCCATGTGACTATGGTGGCAGCTTATTATAAGCAGCTGGCTTAATGATTGGAATCATAAGTTAATTGTAACATGTAAACTGCAATCAATAAAGCAGTTCTTACGTGGTGTAGTGAGTGTCTGGGCTGTATCGTGTGCGTATGTGTGTGAGCATTTTTGGTCATAGGGTTGCCAAGCTGCTGAAGAGGACTTTAAACTAAGGTTGCTGGCAGAGGAGAGCCTGAGTCCATCCCACTCCTCATCTCAGTTTGATGCCAGTGCTAGCCATAGATGGCCCTGAGCCAGGAAGGGGATCACAGGTCAGCAGGAGCACTTGCAGAGCAAAGAACTTGCAGACATTCCAGCCAGGAAGTCTGTCTCATCAGGGACACAACTTCAGTGCCTCTGTGTGAATGCATGCAGCATGGGGAATGAACAGGAGTTAGAGATGTGCTGATACCTGCAGGGCTGCGATCTCAGTGGCATCACAGAGAAGTGGTGGTGTGGCTCCTGAGTGCTGGGATGGAAGATGAGGTGGTGTATGTCAATGACCAGCCAGAGTGCATGGAACTCTGCCTGGGAATGGATGAGGAGTTGATGGGGAGCTTATGGGTGTGGATTAAAGGGATGGCAGGGACAGGTGACATTGTGGTGGGAGTCTGTTGCTGGCCACCCAACCAGGAAGACTGAGTGGATGAGTCTATAGACAGACAGACAGACAGACATACATCTTTAGACAGACAGGAGCAGCCCTGAGCCTCATGGGGGACTTCACCCCAGTATCTGTTGGAGGGACAACACAGCAGGGCATAAGCATCACTTGTAAGGTACCGTGATGGCTCTTACTAGCTTGATTATTGCAATTATTGGGGAAAATAATAATGGAAACACATTGTAGCTGTGCATCCCTTGTTCAGTTTTATGTTCCTAACAGAATTTGTGCCTTCCTGTCAAGTTGCTACTTTTGGCTTATTATGCCCAAAGTCTGGTATTGACTCTGTAACAAATAGGGCTTCTAAAAAAAACCCCAGCAATTTCATCAAAATAATCCTTTTGTTTCTCGTCTCAAGGAAACAGTGGAATTTTCAAAATGTGCAAACAAGCTCAAAAATCTAGCCTCCCACTACAGTGCTATTTTAAGCCTCTTGTGGATTAAGTTTGTTTCCAATTTTTCACTGCTATCCTGGAGAACCAGAGTATGCTTGTTAAACTTGAGGCAAACTGGAAGAGAAGGGCGAGTGTACTCAGAACTCTAGTAAAACCAAAATTCTTAAAAAAAGAGGTGAACGGGGAGCTACCCCTCAATGGTAGCTTCTCCCCACAGGTGGCTTTGGCCAACTGCATGACTAAAAGAATAAGAAATACCTGGATGGATTTGCTGGAAAAAGGTTTGGGAAGTACAGCCCATCTCGAGATGAACATTGATGCCTACAAAGAAGAGAAACCTCACAGCACGGTGAACTATACTACACAGAATCTGAAGCAGTCTGCCCTGTGTGATGCTGGTAAGGCTTCTGCTGCCATCATGTGCCCAGGGTTACCCTCGAGATGTGGACCAGGTGATGATCATCTGGAAGGCAGCATAAGGAAAGATCAACATATTTAAGAAGCCCACATCTTTTCCTGCCCACAGGAATTATGAAGAATTTTGAAAGGAGTAATTGTTCAAATAGTGCAAATTTTATAAAAATCCTATGATGAGCTAGGCAGTAAATACCTGTTTGTATGTGCAACCAAAGCAGAATGTGCAGCTGTTCTTGTTCTTGCACTGAGCCGTGTCTCAGCGTCCCCTGTCCCAGGATCCGCAGCAGACTGTGAGCTGTGGGGCCGGCAGCAGCCCTGGGGGGAGTGCACGTGGGGTAAATGCAAGCTAGGAAAAAGCTTCATAGCACAAAGCAATCGCTATTTATAGTCAGAGCCTTGAAATGGTATTTAAATGAATGTCAAATGGCAAAAACTCGTTCTGGCAGAGTCGGGTCGAGTAACGCCGAGATGTGTCCCTGGAGTGTGCAGCGGGAGCGGGCGGGAAAGCGGGTGCCATTGCCGGGGCCGCGCTGCGCGGCTGCCGGGCGCTCACAGGGAGGCGCCCGCGGTCCGTGGGGCTGCCAGCACTCCGGGAGCTCTGCTGCTGCAGGAGCACGAGGAGGCGGAAACCAAACAAGACCCACGGTCAGCTGCTCAGCACCATTTTATGGGACTGTATTACAACACTAGCAGGGAAATTCCCATCTGCTGTGCAGTCTATACATGTATTTCATTGCAGGCTCATCCACATCACAAATTGCAAGATGTAAACTGGGTGCCTGTATTGCCTATACTGTCTCTGTCTAGGAAAATACAGAAAGAGAGCCATGTACCTTCTCTCTTGCTAAAATATCTGAAGATCGTACCTTCAATCTCCCTATGGATATTCTACGAGTAGCAGAAAATAAAATAAGCAACACCCATTACTCCTTGCTAATGTGAAAAAAGTTGTAACTTTAAAAGAATAAAATGGTCACAAATAGGAAGTCGTGCTTCTAGCAGTTAGCACACTCAAACTGCGTGCTTTTCTGGTCTGATCCTAGTACTGTAGTGCTTAATTACAATCTTTAAATCACTGTTGTCTGGGGTTAGGTGCGATACCTTACTGCAGTCCTTTTGATCTCTGTTTAGGCAATACACATAGTATCTCTCCCCCCAAAATATTTCATATAAACTGTATTTGCTGTTTCAGGTTAATGTAAATTTATTTTTCAGCTACTGTTATTAAAATTGGTAGCTATAATTTTTTTATATTTTGCTTTAAAGGATGGAAAAGTCTCCCAGAGCTGAGGATATGGGAATGCTCTCCTTGGCTTCCACTGAGTTGAATTGTTCTAAGTATTACCCCAAAAATTTGGGGGTATACAGATATCTAACAATATCTGTTAGACAGGCAGTGACTACTTCATCTCTTCAACTTTCCTTGCTATTGTACTTTGCATTATTTAAGCTTTTAAAATTATCTGGCTTTAAGGTTAACAAAGAAAGCTTAGTAGAATGCCAGCTTTGTCAAAATGAAAAAAAAGTATTCTTCATGCTCTGTAAGAGAAATTACTGTTAAAATAATAATCAGTTGAAACAGAAGAAAATTAAATCCTCAGTACTGCAATTCCAGGTTCCACAATCCTTTCTGAGGCTCCAGATGTACAGACCATGTTTTACTTTCTCCATTTGGAAGGTAGTTCAGAATATCAACTCTTAGAATGGTGCCCTGGGCTACATTTTCTTGGCTGCTGAATATATGTATAGATCCAATTAGCCTGACACACAAAAATTTCCCCAGTAAAAGTCTGAGTACTAATAATACCACAATAACACAGCACTGACTTCCTAAAACACACCATGAAAAAGTTCAGAAACTCTCAGAAGTAAAAAGAAAACCCCAGGGAGATCTCTAAGTGTATGATCTTCATTGTACTTCTTTTTTCTTTTTCCAGAGCCCAGAGTAGAAATATCACTTTTCTAATGTTGCTCACCTTGGCTATCACTGCTCTGAACTATGAGAAAGCATGATGAATTATTTTTGGCTTTTTTCATATTATGCTGTTGCTCCTTATTCTCCTATTCTTTCTCAATTCTTTTAAATATCAGAGCTGGAGGTTAACCTTCACAGTTGCTAGGGTGAATCAGACTTTCAGAGGCAAAATCAATCCGATCAACCTGACTTGACCCTAAATAAGGTATCTAGGGGATGAGTAAGTCAGAACCAATGTATCTTTTCATGTGCATGCTTGTATGATTATTTTTTTAAAGAAGTTCCTTTTAGCGATAACACCACCTTCTCTAATCTAACTTGCCTGAGCCTTTCCACTTGTTTTTTCAGTACTCAGTCAATTCTGCTGTAAAAATAATGGCTTGTCCAGAAATACAGTTTGAGGAGAATCTCTTGGCTGGACTGTAGTTTTTCTGAATGTAAGTATTCACAGAATCACAGAATCAACTAGGCTGGAAAAGGCCTTTGAGATCATCAAGTCCAATCTATATTCAAGTTTTCAAACTCAGAGGGCAACACATACAGTCTGTGATACATGTTTTGGTCCTGCCTCAGTGTTTTTGAAGAGTTGCTGTTACTATTCACAGGTTTTCTATTAGATTATCACAGCCTCCCCCAAAACATATCTAAAGCTAAAAGCACACTTGTATCTATTTCCTAAAAAACATGCATCCTCACAAAAAGAGGTCATTGGCTGGGATTCCTGTTTATAAATATTGTTACAAGACAAATTCATTCTCAGGGGCTGGGTAGGTACTTGAGGGAAGGGGTTATCCCACGGAGTCCCCAGTCAGGCAGCTCTTGAGTTTAGAGCCTCAGAGAAAACCAGTGTCTGTATACAGTTCACTAAGTTCTCAAAACATTCACTCCCATTGCATATAACCTGCTGAGTCCTAGAGAAAACTGCCAAGGAGAGATGAATTTGTCCTTTGCTTACATGTTTCTTTGAGTTCCCAATCCACTAATCTGAACTTTCTGAAACATAAGGATCTTTTGTCTCTTCAGTCAGGTTTATCAGGTGCAATCTTATCATCTTCCTTCTGCCTCCACGGTATTTTATTCTTTTATTATTATGTTAACCTGTTTTAGTATTTTCGTTCATGAAAATGTCTGTCCCTTGCCTTGTTAGGTCTCTGCTGTCTGCAAGAAAAGGCAAGATGCTGTCTGGTGGGCATGGAAATAAATTGAAAAGTGATGATCTGGTAAGATCCAGTAATATTTAAGCTTTATGTATACCAGAACATGGAAGAAGTTACAATAAAAAAGACCACAGGAGGCTTGGAGTTTTAAAGTTACCTAAGTTAAGGTTTCCTAAAGAGACTTGTTGCAAATGAAGTATGACATGAACAAGGTCACGGTATTGTTTTAAAAGCATATTTCAGCATAAGCACTCTCCTCTGTGAACAACACGTGTTTGACTGCTACAGAGTTGTAAAATAAGAGAGAAGTAGAGTGTCTTGTGATATGTCAGTCTAATAAAATGGTATCCTTGACCTTAGACATGTAAGACCTTAGACTTTGACCATGACATTTGTGGAATAGCTCTTTTGAGGCTGCCTGTGAAGCTCACCTAGAGATACAGTCCCCTGTGATTTCACCAGGAGCAGCAGAAGAATGTTTTCCTTGAAAGGAACAGTAGGATGTTCAATGGAGATACTTAAAATGTCCTAATTGGGTTAAACATTTTGTAGAAGACTTCTCAGGGCCAAAGAGACATAGTCCAGTTTTAACAATACCTGAAACAGCAGAAAAAAAAAGTTAAATGCTTTTAGATGGCTGTCTTATTTTTCCACAGCAGTTTTTGCCTTTTAGCCAAGAAATCTGGGCTGTGCAGGATCTGAAGTACATGATCTGTCCAAAATATTCCTTCTTATAGATTAGGATTCTTCTAAGAATTTCTATGCAAGTCTTATGGTATCATCCTCATCAATGTGACTGTAACATGATTCAGAGATATTTGGAGATGCCTTTGGGAATAAAAGGGAGAGAGGGAGATTCAGTGCTGTTAGACTTTATTGCAGCTGCTGAGACAGTTTCTTCCCAATAACTGTGAGTGACTTCTGTTCCTACAGGGTTCCAAGGAGAAGCTTATGATTCCATCAGGACCTTTAAGTTACTAATGTGTTCTTAATAATAATTGAGTTATATACGTTTATGTAATATAGAAATGGTTCTACATTGTTTAATCTCAACATGAGCACTTACTCTGGATGACTAATGCTCTGGGACTTGAAGTTTATAATGGAAAGGCTGACACATACTCAATCTTATCTATCATAGCACTATGCAAAAGGGAATTATATAATTAAAACATTATAATGATCTCTATTGCTCAGTGGGAAGTTACAAGTCCCACAGGAGTCAGGCCAACTGTGTTATCAAGGTTTATTCAGTCATCTCTTAGGAGCAGCAGGCACATTTTGCTAAATATAGCGTGGTGTGCTAATAAGTGCTCAGTGTGGAGCATTGCACTGGGATCACTGTGCCACCGAGTTGGAGTGCAGTGCAGGGGATGTTAGCACACCTCCCTGTGGCTGAGATTTTCAGAAAGAAGTGCTTAAACTTAGACTGCTAAATCCATACTCTGACATTTACATAAATAGCCTGATTTTTCAGAAGAGCAATACCAAGAAATTCTCTTCCATTAAAATAATAAAATAGAAAAATGTCTTACAACAACAAGAAAAGATTTTATTATTTCTGGAAATAGTGCTCAAATGTATGACCAGATTTCTGGGAAAAGAAAAGGGGAATCACAGCATTTGGTTTCCCCAGCCTAATTAGTTGTGGGGTGCAAATGCAGTTTCTGAAAGAAAGTCACGAAACAGGTGTGGTGCAAGATAGACAACACTATTGGCTGGGCTGTGTATGATGTATTTTACAGAGTTGGGCAGGAATCTCTGTCACAATCTGTAAATCTCTGTCTGGGTCTGAGATCCAAAAGCAGAAAAACAGATGAGTAGGACCTGAAAATCACATCTTTTGATCAGCACCAGGCCCATTTACTGATCTTATTCTTGTTCCTGGTAACAAGGTATTTACATGAGCAGACTACAAAGCTTTGCTCCAGCAGAAGACTTCACTGGCAAAAGTACCAGAGATGAAAAGCAAAAGTGCTTGATCCAGTGCCTAAACTGGGGTGCCCAACACCACCTCAGGTTATATTGAGGCATTTGCTTGGGGCTGGCAAATACAACAGAGGACCTGCAGGAGACTCATACACTTGTGTTATAGCAATGGGGGACTATCAGGAGGCCTGTGACACCCAAAACAGCACTGGGGGCTTGCCTCTGCCTCCTGGGTGGTCTGCAACAGTTTGAGATGTGTCAGTGGATGTGGGTCCTTGTCCGTAGCTGGCAGCTCCACAAGAGATCTCCGATGCTGCAGAACACTCAGATGGCTCTAGAGCCCAACTGATCCAAGCCCCATGGATGGTGGGTGGCCAAACTTCTCAGGCACTGCTGAGTTCATTAACTCAGGTATTCATCAGCCAGTGCAGAAGTTTAGATGCTGGGCTCATGCACCTAATGTACCATAACCCAGAGCCAAATGCCACCTGAGGTGACCACGCAGGGCAGAGCAGTGGGCACAGCCAATGTTCCTAAAGAGCAAAGCTGCCACGGTGGGGCATGTGTCAAGGAGTACACATCCCCCGTCTGCTTTCTCAGCCACTCTGGAGGCTAGAGAAGCAGACTCTGGAGTTTTTACTAGAAAGTAAGGTCCTAACAGTTACTCCTAGCATAAAAGGACCATCTTGCAGCAGCTGTTCTTAACTGGAGAAGAAGATCATGATGTAGTAAAGCCCCATGTCGTGATGTGCCTTAAATAGGAAATCCCCTAAAAACATTTCTAAGGGCACTGGGCAGAGGGTAGAAGAGCACAGCTCAGATTTACCAGAAGCCTATTTTAAAAAAAATCCTAAGCAGATAAATTTATTTATTTATTTATTTTAAATTTTTGTTAATTTTGCTTGTATAATTAATTTTTGTTAATAAGAGACATTGGAGCTAGTAGCAAACACATTTCTCCGGATAAAAAATACATGCAGAAATCAAGACAATGCCAAACCCAAGACATGTTCACTAAACTGGGCTGACTAAAAGCTAACAGAGTAGTGAGGCCAGCTGGAGAGCATCCAAGAGATCGGAGGAAAGGGCATATGAGAGGAGACATTTTAACAGCTTCAAGTGAAGCCTCTCAGTAGGCTGTAGAGGTGTTGATACCCGAGAGAGAGACTCAACTCCAACAGGTGAAAAAGGCTGTCAGCAAAGAGTACATGGGAGTTTTCAAGTAACCTTTAAAAGTAGAAACAAAAGCCAATACTTTTCTGTTTACACAACAGAGTGCTTCTGATACTGAAGCACAGGGCAACATCTATTTATAATCCAAATAAATCTTATGTTCTGGTATTTGGAACTGTCAATATTCAACATACTGGGAAGCAGCAGCCACAAGCTGCATTAAGAAATGCTGATTTAGATCTGAATTGTTTTGCTCCATGTGTTTTCCTCCTTAGTCACTAGCCAATTATGACTTTTGCAAAAGAAACAGGTTTCTTTTTCAAAGCTGGCTCATGTGGAGTTCATAAATGTTGTGACAGATGACACCCAGGCTGTGCTTTTAATGCCTGCAAGCTAAACTCTTGCCTGATTCTTTTTTCCACAAACCCTCAAAATTTCCAAGTGTCCCTCACTATCTGTGATAGGTGACATGCAGATGAGAGCCCCAGATGATAGGTCCCAGAAAAGTATATATAATCTAGGCTATCCAGCTCCTTGGGCCTGGTGCGTTCCCTAGCTAGGGAATGTGTCCTAGCCCAAGTTTTGTCTCTAGTGCTTTCTTTTGCAGAGGAAAAAGCTGTGATGAATGCCACAATCTGCCAGTTTGAATATCAAGGCACTAAGATTGGGAAGCTGGGGGGAGTGGGGAGCTTGGAGTGGAGGGTGGTGACCGTGGAGTCCATCTCCCATGAAGTTTAGAAATGGTCAAAAAAATTACATGACTGTCAAATGCAGACATACAGTAACAGCAAAAGGGGTTTTAGCAAGACTGGTGGGATCTGTACCTCTGACAGTCACACGAAAGAAGGAATCTCCTAGTCTGGCTTCTTTGCTCTCTGTCTGAGAGTTTGCAGACATGCCAGTTAAGCAAGCAATTTTTTGCAGTAAACCAAGGCTATTTTTGTGGAATCCAGAGGGTTGGAACTTGATGATCTTTAAGGTCCCTTCCAACCCATACCAATTTATGATTCTCTGATCCAAAGATAGAGGCTTCTCTAGTAGTAGTTTTATTTTTTTATTTCTGATGGCTGTGCTCATGGTCATATTCTGGACAGCTTGCAACTCACCTAAAACAAGTTATTATCTATTGTCAGCTGCTACAAAACAGCTCCCCGAAGTATGCTGTTAGTACTAAGTATGGTATGGAGAATTTCTCTTTGAAGTCCTGGCATACTTGAAATAACAGGTCATGAACTAAATGGCCTCTCAGGATGTTTTGCAGCTTCATTTACTATGGTTCTGTGCATTTACATCAAATTCATTTGTCAGAATGCTTAAGGTTTTGAATGTTTGTCCTGCTGAACTGAGGGTTTGGGGCTGACCTTTACATCATCTAAACCTTCTTGGAAAGATATGTATTGGGATAGAGTACAGCAGCATCTGATTATTCCCCCTTGACAGCTTTCCTCCAACGTGCTCTTCAGTCAGGGGAATCACCATATCCTCAATGCCTTTTATGTCTGTGGCAGAGAGAAAGACATCATCAGTTGCCTGATGACAAGGTATTGAGTCTTAAAATTCCCCCCCATCATTAATTATTCCACTGTCTGCAGCAAAAGGATCAGGTCACTCATTAGCTAATGCAACCTGAACTTCCAATAGTTTTAAATACTTTGCCTGTTCAGACAGAAGCTTATCTTCTCCATAAGACTAGCTGCCACCTACATAGACACTGCTGTCCCAATAGATATTGGTTTTTAATATATATATAGAAGTACTAAGAAGAATTAGCAAAATATTCCTATTCAGAGCTTGGCACTGCACCATTTCAGACTTTGTTGCCAATTAATATCAAGAGCTTCTTCGTTGCCAATTAGTATCAAGAGCTTCTTTGTAGGAAGAAATTACTTTGCAATAGTTTAAGGGCTACCAAATATAGGGAAACCCATGGCTATTAACCTTTCAGCAGGTGTTGAATCCAATTAGATACTCAGTGAGCACTGTACTGTAATGTTCTGCAAGTAACAGCTAGTGGCTAGTGATTTCTAAAATTATTTTAATTTTTCAAAATTATGTGTTTTCTCAGTGAATCATCATTCTTTCACTGAGGACCCCTCAGCTACATGAAGAGGAATACTTAGATCTGCATTCACAATTCTTTGTGGCTAGTCCATTGCTGTGACAGGACTGGTTATGTTAAAACATACAGTGATACCTGAAAAATATAGAGTCACTGTCCTCAGTTAATTTATTTTCTTGTCCTCTTTAATCAAGGGAGATTTGTACTGGCTTCATAGAGGAATGCTTCCTGAATAGATCAGGACTCTGTCATGAAATAATGAACCAGCTTCTTTGACAGAAGGCAACTTTATTTAGAGATGTTATAGTATAAAGTGTGTTTGTGTATATATGTGGAAGGGACTATAAGATCGTTGCATCTATTTTTTCCAATTTTAGTATTAAAGATCTATATTGTTTAAAAAAATGACTGCCTACAAATTAAGTGGATTTTCTCAGACTCCCAAACTCCATTAAATACCAGCTTCTTTCTATTTATACCTCTGCTTTTGAAATATTTATTTACTTTTCCAGTTCTACTTATCTGGAGCCACAATAATTAACTTTCAGAATATTACATGATGGGAAAAACCAGTTACAGAAATTAGAGAAATAAATAGTTGCTAAGGAAAACATACCTGGTAAGGCAGAATTATTTCATGGCTGTCACACTCTCCAGGGATGCTGCTTCCATAGTTGTTCCACTAAATGAGCAGATTTCAGATAGCACCAGTCCTCTCTGAACACTGCTAATATAAGAAGCCAATCCTCATTATGAGAGGTCAGACTTGTTCTGCTCTCTGAATACCAGCTCTGAAATGAACTTATCCAAATAAACAAACACCAGACCGAGTTCTTCTCCTGCCATTGACTGTATATCTTTCAGAGAAGGCAGAGCCTGGTGAAAGCATTTTAGTATGTTTTGTCCTTCCGCATTTTATGAGTGCAGATATAATCCTGTGCAATATTAGTCTTATGACTGATTTAATAGGGAATAAAAAATATACCGGAAAGGCTGTCCATTGTGCAGTAAAGAATGAATGGGCCTCTTAAATGACTGTACTAAGACACTGTTTAATTTAGATGCACTGTAGTGATAGATGCAGTGATAGACTGACCAGCAAAATACTTCCTGGGCAGATGTATGCAAGTCACTGGAAGCAGCAGAATTTTGCTTGTATAACAACACTTAATGCTTAATCTATATATTTTGATGTTCAAAGAGCTGACTTTTTTTTTTTTTTAATTCTTCCTCTGTGCAAAACATATACTCAAATGCATATATACATATGAATAACACATTTAGCATATTCATATGTAAAGCAGATGCAGCTAACTGTCAGGAAAACACAGAGGCCAAATCTAGTGTGATATCCACATGGAAATGATATTCAAGTTTTACAGTGCTGAAATGCAGAATGTCCTGTTTTATTCTGCCCTGGCAATGCAGTTTGAGGTAACAAAAAAAAAGTGTCAGAAAGACAAAGTTGCCTGAATTACTCAAAACCCAAAACCATTTCAAAATTTCTACGAAATTCCTGGTTACCTGCAATATTACTATCACATACCTACACCAGAAATGGACAATAATATTAAAAGTATAAATATGAATTTATATGTTGATTTTTGTATTTAAATCTGTCACTGTTTCAATGTGTCCTGATTAAATAGCAAAGAAAATTGCACAGCTGGAGTGCAATGGTCTTAATGTGTTTAACACTTGTCTAAGAAACAAGCAGACAGGAGAGCGTCAGTAAATGTTTATGCATTTCAGAAATGCCTTCTGCATCACATACTGTGTACTCAGACTATGAATGTACATAGCAACAGTGCTGATTAAAAACAACACGTTTAATTACTGTGATATATGGAAGCACACACTCTAAATGCAATTTGTTGGTGTATTTTATATGTAAATCATCTTAAGAGAATCATGGTTAGAATAGTTAGAATAAGGAGTTAAGGATAAAAACAAGATCCTGCTGCCCTTGGAGTAAATTAATTGTTTGCACTTGCCAGCTCTGAGTCTTATTTCACACAAAGAAATTAAACAAAGCTGGTCATCTGAGAGGAAGGGGAGATACTCCTCTAAGCAGCATTTAGGTCTGTGAGGGAGAGTGTATGAGGTTCTTGCACACCTGAGAGACCCCTTGCTTTCAAAGTCTCCACTCACGTAAATCCACTTGTAGCTTTACACCAAATTATTTAAACATTTAAAAATAATATTTCTGAGTGATTTAACTTTTACATAGAATAATGCATATTTTCTTCCAACCTAATTTTTTGCATTAATTGATTTTAACTATTCACATAAAATCTTGGTTATCCTATGATGAAAAAATCCACAGTATATTGTAAAAAAATACTGTTGTCGTGCATAAATGATAAAAAGAACTCATTTGCGTTAATTAATTTCCTGTGGAAGGATATTTCTTTGTAATCCCTGATGTCCGTTCTTCTGAAACTATTTTTCACACCACATTTATAGTCGTGTTCTTGGTGTGTTCATTCAGGGAATTAAGATTTTTAAAACATATTATTTTTTAGAAATATTGCTTTTCCATATCAGATCTGGATAAGAAAAAATTCAATTCCCCATGCCAAAATGATGCCAAAAGAGAAAATCCATCCCAAAAGCTGGGCAAGGGGGTTTAATAGGTCAAGAGTTTTATCAGCAGAGTAGATGTTGCTTTTGGAAAGTGCATTCTATCAATACCAGACAGCTGAAACTGTGCCGTGTCCCAAAGAGGAGCTGACTCACTTCCAAAGTGTCTGGAAATGTCAGCGCATGTCTTCTGGTTATCACTTTCTTTTCAGCGTTTGGGTTCTCATGTTGATGACAGGTCTATTGCAGAAATGAAGCTCAGGAGACACAAGTCCTCCTGCCGATAGGTCCTTGATCTCCCATCCTGCGGAAAAGTGCCCAGGAGCGGTCCTCTGATAAAATATTAATCTCCGCTGTCGGTCACTTCCACCCCGGCTGGAACCCCCCCGATGACCGTGCCAGTCACGTCGTGCACGGTGCCGAAAGGGACCCAGTGTGGCCCCGAAATCTCCGCGGCCGCTCCGAGCGGGGGTCCCAAGCTCTGCGCAGAGTCATGGCCCCATCTCTCCCTCTCCCCGCCCTTCCCGGCCCTGTTTTCCGTCTTGTCCTCACAGCGGCGGCCCCGGGGGCCCAGCGGCAGCCTCGGCAGGCGGACAGACGGACGGTCGATCTGTCGGCCGCCGCTCCTGCCCGCCATCGCCACCGGGGGGCGCTCCGGCACCGCGGATGGCCCCGGTGTGGCGCGGCCGCTGCGCTCGGTCGCCACGACGAGCGGGGCCGCGGCTGTGAGAAACCCGCAGCTTTTCCCCCTCCCTGTTTAGCCCCGCTCCTCTCCCATCTCTGTTCGGCGTCCCGAGTTTGCGGACCCGCTCCGAGGGGACGGTGACATCCCGTATTTTAGCCCGAAGCGGTTCCGGAGGAGTCGCGTCCGCGAGCGTTCCTGGGCATGCCGTTCCCCACGGGTGTGGGAGCAGCCCCGCTGCTGGCGCGGGGCCCCTGGGATGCCCTGTCTGGGCCCCACTGGACTACCTGCGCCCTCGGGCAGGGAAGGGCCCGGGTGTTTCGTCGTGTCACTCTCTGGCACGGCGCGCTGCAGAGGCCGGGATACGCCGAGTGACCCGGGCAGGCTCCCGAGAGCGAGTGATCAGAGACCCTCGCGGAGCCTGTCGCTCAACGGACTGTCCGATTTTGGAAGGTGCAGTTCCTTTGGAAAGCACAGAATTTCAGACACGGGCTAAGGGCGCGTATTTTCCGCGGGGTCCGAGGGAGGATCAGTGCGGCCGTGCGCCCCGTCCTTCGGCCCGGGGAGTGGTAGCCGCCCCACCGCAGGCTGCTCCCGGCACCCGCAGCGCTTTGTGCTCGAAGTAAAACACCCATGTGGCGGAGGGCTGTCGGGGGGAGTGTGTGTTTAATGTATGTTTAATGTATGTATGGCTGCATAGTGTTGAGGCCAGACACACCTGAACTGTGTCACAATGATTATATCACCATTGCCCTCCAGGCTCCCGGCCGCGCCACCGAGAGTGCCCGCGCTTCTCTGCAAGACTGTGCCGGGGATCAGTCCAGCCTCAGCAGGGCGAGCGGGCCCCCGAGGGGGCGACGGGAGCTGCGTGGAACCCCCCGCCCCGGGGACACCCTCCACACCGCCATCCCTCGAAGCCTGCCCGGAGACTCAATTTTTCCACTGCCCTCCCGTGTCCTCCCCGTTTGGGAAGCCTAGGGGAGGGAGGGAGGGGGCAGCGGGCCGGGCCCCTGCCTCCGGGCGCGCTGCCGCCGCGGCTCCCGTCTCATGCCGCAGGAATGCGCGGAGGTATGCGCCAGTTTCCAGAAGTGGATCCCCTTCCTTGCTGGAGCACAGCAGCGCATATATCACCCGGTGGCAGCAGTCCACCTTCCCTGCAGTTTCGTAACCGCTTACGAGGGTAAATTGAGAGTTGGGAACAGCCCTCTATTAAGTAGCAGATTGAGAAGAGGCTCTTCCCACTTGGAGAAGGCAAGTCTTCCCAGACAGACCCCTCGCATCGGGAGCTACAGTAATCGAGACGCCTCCTCTGCGCTCAGCTGCTGCCGCTGCTGCTGCTCCTCCTTCGCCGCTGCTGCTACTTGCTGCTCCCTCCACAAGGTGCCCCTGGAGCTTCATCCTTTATCCTCCTCCCTTTATCCAGGTCCGACGGCTGCGGCTCCTGCCGCTGCGGGCACCGCCGGAGTCATCGCCGGACGAGCTGTCCCGTCACCGACCCCGGCACCCTGCGGCCGCCCCGGAAGGTCTGTGTGTGCCCGCGCAGGAGCGGGGGTCCCCTGCCCGCCCCGCCGCCGACCCCCGAGTCCCGCTCTGTCCGCACGCACCACGCGCTCAGCCCCTTCCAATGCACCTTAGGCTGGGGTAGCAGCGCCGGGCTGGAAGCCGACACGGGATTAGGAAGGAGCGTGTGTGCGCGCGTTGGGCATGTCAGAGCCGGCTGCAGGCGTGCGGCCGGGCGGGCGGAGAGGTGCGGGGCAGAGCGCCCCGGGGCTGCTGGCTGTCAGCCCAGGGAAAGGCACGGGGGAGCCCGGCGGGATGCCGGCCCCGAGCGCTGCCGGCGGATGGGTGCCGGGGCAGAAATGCGGGGAGGGGCCGGTGGTGTCCCGGAGACGGAGGCTCCCGGCGGCCGGAGGCTCCAGGCGGAACCCGCTGTCAGCGCCCAGCGCGCCTGCAGGCACGCTACCGCTGCGGCTTTGGCAGGAGCTCTCGCTTCCCTCCCTTGTGTGTGCAGCTGCCGGTGATGCTTCCTCCTGCTTCCAGTTTCTTATGTCTTTGACAGGTAGTGGGCTTTTCCTGCGGTTTTTTTTCTTTTTCCATTTACGTTAGCTTTTTCTTCTTGAAAGTGGTAAATGTCGTGCACTGTGTGGTTTAGAAATGCTTTGGCTACGCTTTTGTAAGTTGAATTAGTGTGAGATAGGACTGGCACTTTGAAAGCTCGGGTTTGACTTTTTCTAAGTGGTCTCTAAAGATCAATGAAAAAACCTTTAGTCCTGACACGAGGTCTGTTGTGTCCCTGCTGAGCCAGTGAGAGGAACTTTCCTCTGCCAGCTCCAGGCTTTCTTTCACACACCTAAGTTCGCGAGAAGGAAACAGTGTTTGTAGGTTAGCAAATGAGTGCTTTGGCTGAGATGGTGTATTTCATGAAACAAAAACGTGTATCAGGAATGGTAGACCTGCAGCAGTGGCAAACTCCTAGATGACTTTGTGAGATGATTAATTTCTGCTGCTCTTCAAAAGGATCAAAAGATGGCAGTCAAAGCTCACACGAGATTTCCAGGACAAAACGTCCTTTCACTTTGAATTTAGACGATTCTTAAACTCACTGCAGGATGCTGTAGATCTGCCCAGGGGCATCCGTTTCCCACGCAGAGCAGTGATACGATTTTGTAGCTTTCAGAGCATTTTAATACTAACCTTGGCCTTTCTTGTGTTAGTGTCAGGGTGGCATTATGGTCAATATTACTCTTTTGTTTAGCCACTGGGACTGCCATTAGACTGAAACCTTTGCTTAGATTTTCACTGAGCTCTTGGTATTTTCATGCAATGCAGTAAAGGCATTTGGCTAAGACAAGTATATACAGCTGCTCAAACGAAGCCTGTTAAGCTCAGTGTCAGTAACTGGGAAAGTCCTGGATCTCCACAGTGTCTTCCCACTAAATGTGCCTTGCTGGGTAGTTCTTTAGATGATAGAAGAATATTGTTTTCCCTTTCAGTTGTTTCTGTGGACAAATGATTTACGTATTTTTCTTTTGTTTTGCTCTTGGCACCTTCCTGATAAAATCTGTTGCCTAATTGCTTTTGGAATTCTCTTTCTCCCATCCTAATTATGATATATGATGCTTTTATGGCTTTATTCATACAAATTGCCACTCCCCTACTTCTTGAGATAGAAAATCCAAAACTTTAGAAACACTTACATACCTGTGTAGGTTCATATTAGACTTAGACAAGGAAACAATTTGGAAGTTTTGCTGGAGTAATTGGCAGTAATTTTACATGACCTAGAGCACATAGTTATGAAAGTATGGCTGCTTGCAATTAAGAACCACTAACTTGGCCTAATCCCACCTATTTTGCTAGACAACCTGCAGTGATTTTAAGACTCTTATGCCTGTCAGCTTTATATAGCGTATTTTAAATCTATTTTCTCTCAGGACATGTAAATGAATTATCAGATGTTGAAACATCATGGCTAGACAGACGTGTCAAATTTTAGTTGTGTGTTACACACACTTCTGTATAACCTATTTCAGACTTTCAAGAAATGAAGAATAGCACATTTGTAGGCAGAACCTCTCAAAAAAGTTTTATTACAGTTTCCAAACTGCCTTGAGACCAGTAAAACAAAGCTAACTAAGTGGTTCAACAGTTATGAAAAAGGAGCCGATTAAAATCCCCAGCTGAAAGAGACATTTAGTTGATCCAAGGCAGGAATGACCTCTGAATTAGCTATCATCACATTCAGCGATGAAGTCATGGAGCTCCCTTCTGGCTCCTGCGTGTGCGGAGGCACAGATTTTCACTGCGCTTCCCTGATCAAATTAACCCTAACTAGGTTAAAGCTTCATATGCTTACTGTGATTGGAAAGGGTTCAGCAACAAAAGGCACATTATTGCGAGACGAGACTCTCCGGTTAGTCATACGGATCTTTCGTCGTCTTGGACAGCTTTCAAGTCTAGGGGTTTCAACCTGGTCCCGTGGGTGGGGGCTGGGGATAAGGGAACAAAGTGAAATCCACGGTTCGTGTTTTTTATGTTTCATGAATACACCCACGCAATCCTTTAATCCACATGTATCATTTCCTTCTCCTTTCTCCCCTTCCCCCCTTCCCCATCATTGCAGATTCATTCATGTTGTTGTGATCTGAAAGGGCAGAAATGAAGACAGCGCTGTGCTCGGCAGTCGCTGCTCTGTGTGCAGCCGCCCTCCTCTCCTCCATCGAGGCTGAAGGTAACCTTCCCCTCCCTGTCCCCTAGCCCCGGTGCCCCGCTGACCAGCAAACCTCCCAATCAGCCTTGAGCTACTGGCTCTCTCCCTCTCTGTTTTTGAGTGTGAATGCTTCACCTTCTCTCCTTCTCTCCTTCAGAGAAACGCCTCTCCTTCCTTGCCCAGCTCCTTCTGTGTTCTGTTTCTCCCGGCTAGTGAGCTGGACCGTAGCTCCCTCTCTCTGTCTCTCTGGTGTGCTGTCCACACCACCCCACAGACAGGACGTGGGCCAGCTGGTGTGGCCACCTGGGCGCAGCGCCCCGAGGAGCCCATTGCCACTGGTGGGCAGCCCGGTGTGGCCGGGGCCATGGCACTGCCCCCAGGATGGACCAAGAAGGTCTGGTCTCTGGCCTCTTTTAGTAATGTTGAGAGAGGAAATGGAAAACCTACTACCCAACAACCCACAGCTCTGAAATAAAATGCTCCAACAGAGTCTGGCTCTCTGCGCCTGTGTGTTTTGTCCAGCCGGACGCCTCACCTCTGCCCCACCGGCCTGCCGGTGCATCGGCCTCCCCTGCTCGGCGGGGCGACCCCCGGCTGAGCCTTGGGGTGGCCGGACCCTCCCCCAGGGACACCTCAACTTCTGTGGCTGGTCTGACCTGGGGAACATGCCTGTTCTGACCTGGGGAACATGGTGGGAAGATGCTGTGACATGAGTCCTGGGCACCACTGAAGGTGGTGGGAAGGGAAGGCTGGGCCAGGCCTTGCTGTGGTGGCCGGGTCTCCAAGGCTCTGGCATATGTATGGTACTGTCACGTCGAAAAAGGGTTTCCTTCTCCTCCTCCTCCTCAGCCCTCAGCCCAGTCTCTCTGGAGGTTGAGGCCCCTGTCAGCCCTGGCAGCATCCTGCCTCCAGCTGAAGACGTGGGGAGACCCACCTTCACTGCCACACTTGCCACAGCGTGGCTCGGAATGGCCTGGCCCTGCACTTGCTCCTCAATGGATTAACAGCAACTGTGTCCTGTGCCCTCAGTGTGAGCTGCTTGGCTTTTTGATCATAGTCATGGCATTTCTGCTAGCAGTGGCTGCCAGGGGAAATAGAGAGGCTGAATGTCCTGCACTGAAATGACTTGATCTGACCTCTGGGACCTGACTTCATCATAGGTGTGAACTCCCTTGGATTTACTGGAAAAAAACAGAAGCCAGCAACTGATAATTTGTTTTTTCCCCCTTCCTTCTCTTTCTTGAACTGAAACAAATTCCCTGATCGTGGCCTGCCACAAGCTCCCTTGTCTGGACTTGGTCACCTTGGCTGATCTCTACTAAAAGCATGGGGTGTCAGAGATGCCTCTGCAGTGTTTGCACACCAAGCAGTAGTGCTTGCTTGGGGCATGCAGATGTAAAATACACTGGCTTTCTGGAAAAAGATGGCATTTTTACCAGTAGTGCAACACCTGACCAGATTCTGTCTTGAGAATCTAGATCTAGATTCTAGATCTCTCCTAGAGAGAATCAGTCCACTGCCTTCCTCTCGTGCTGCGTTGTTGTTGGCAAAGGAACCGAAAAAGGTTGTTTGAAGTCATTTCAGAGTTGCATTTGAAATGCAGGACTGCTGTGCCAGAGAAAGCAGAGAAAGTGTACAGTTATGATGGAGGAAGGGAGTGGATGTGTTTGTGCATTCTTCCCCATGTTAGAAGGGAGCTCACTTGGAGGTGGAGTAATATTGCTGTTGTCCTGTGCTGCTAATTACATGTATGGAGTATGTTATTTTGGAATGTAAGTGAAGGTGTTTTATTTAGCTGTAGTGTAGACTAAACCGGTCATAGCTTCAGTACTGTTAAAGCAAGTTAAAAAATGTATTTGGAGGAGCACAGTTACAACAGCAAAACTTGACACATAGCTGGATGACCTTGATTAGATGTTGGAGGATGCACTACTGCCAAGCAAAAGAGTGGGCAAAGCCTGATCTTGAGAGCTGTAGAGGGCTCCTGGACAGGACTTATATTACTCTGCACTCAGAAATGTTTGATAAATAAAATATCTAATGTAGAGTGATCATGTTTCTATGAGAAAATTCTCCTAGCTCCAGTGTTTTGGAGTAAGACAGGGAGTGAGGGGTGAAAAACTGTGGTGCTGAAAATGGAGTGAGAAATAGTGGTGCTGAAAATGAAAGTTCAAAACTAGGAGTACCTTAGGACTTGCTGTGGGGGAAACTGCTTTTGTAGAGATTTTTACAGTGGGGTTTTTGTTTGCACTATACTGGACATTCTTCTGCACTGTTTTAATTTTGCACTGCAAGTTTGCATAATTTTGTAAATTGCATCTTATTTACTTTAGCAATTATTTACTTATTTATTTACTTTATTCTGGTATCATTGCAACTTAAATCCTGTCTGCTGAACTGACTTTCTCTTGTGAATGTTTGTCCCTTAGTCTTATTTTTCCAAATTTCAGATCACTTTGTGGCAAAGCTATCCTCCCCTACCAGTCAGTCAGTCCTGTGCCTCTTTTCTTTGTTCTTGTTGACTCTCCCTGTACCATTCCAAAGACATGCAGTTTGAATTTTTTTTCCCAAAGGTGTGGGTAGACACTTGGTGGGATGAAAAAGTGAGAGGAAAATAAGGGAGAGGGCCATTTAATGTGATGAAGATTCTTGATATGAAGTGGGAAGATGGGGTGAGAGCAGACGAAAGAAAAAGCTTAGTTTTATTTTCTGCTCTCCTTTAGCTTTTATTTTTCAGTCTCCCCTGGGAGTAGATCTGGTGTTTATCCAGTGCTGCTGTACATATATTCCTGAATCTTCCAGTATGAAACTGATTCTTCATCAGCGTCACAGCTGCTCTGAAGTCCTTTGTGAGAGCTGTGCTCTGCTGCTCTTGGCAAGGCAGTGAGCTGCAGTAATGGTGTTAGAGCTTTTCTATAGAGGTACAGCAGAACAGGAGTTTCTAGCTGGGCAGTCACTTTAGGAGTAGAGGGGGTAAAACCCACATATAGTCTAAATGCATTCATGTCATTTCGCTGGGGAAGTTGTTTGTTTACTGTGGTCAAGGAAGCAAATCTGTTTTCATGCTCAGCATTTTTGCTCTTTCCTTTTACAGGGAAATTCTTCTTGTTTTATTTTGCAATCCTTCTGATACCTCTCTCCCAGCTTAAACTTCTTGTATGTGATTCTATATTTTATACTTTAAGTTGTTTTGTGTCTTTTTAGTCCAGCACAGCAATACTCCAGTGCATTCCATAACTGTCCACATGTCAGAATTTCTTTCTGTTACAGTATTTTTTTCATCTGTGATCACAAAGAGCCAAGGGGTCTTATTTTAGTCATAGTTAAGTCAAGTATATTGGCGTGTGAAGAATCTGTTAATTATAACCTAAAGTTACTGCTGTGATGTTGTCATGGCTTCTGTAGCATGTCATGTTTCTTAATACAGAGGAATTTTCAAAGGCACAGGAAAGAAATGAGGAAATAATTGGTTTTGTGTAACCTAACTGAGCTTCTGAAGGTGCTGACTTTTCAGTTTTTCAGGAACTGGTTCAGACCTAGAAAAGTCTGTTTTTCTAGGCTGGAGGTAGGGAAGGAGGGCATCACTGATCTAAGTGTGGAACCCTTGTGTTGTGCATAAAAAGGTTTGTCTGGTGAAAAATCTGTTACCAGGACATCCAGTAGAGTAAGTGACAAATTAGAGGAGGATTAGAACTTTTGGCTTGTAATAAAGCTGTGTTGAGTACGTTAATTCTCATTTACTGGATGATTTAGAGGTGATCTGGGATAGCTGAAACTTTGGAAGTTTGGAACTGGTTGGTAGGACCATTATTTTATTATCTTTTGATGGCAAAATCTTTTGAGAAAGAAGCTGTTGATTGCAAAGTTCCCAAATAGCCATGTAGATTAATATGTGAAACTGAAATTTTTATATACATGAGTGTGACTATACATCCCTGTTTTTCCTGCTGTTAATTAGAAGCAAAATATACATGCATGTGTAAGTGCATACATGTATATGCACAAACACATGTAAAATGTGGTAAATATTCATACATACAGTGTATGTACATATACACAGTTATGTTGAGATACCTAGTATGGGTATATAGATTTAAACGATTTTTTTTCAAAGTACATTTATGAGCTATGCCTCTTTTATTTTGAAGAAATTTCATATACATGTATAAAATAAAAGAAATGCAAAGAAAAGATACAGATGACAATGTTTCTGTGTTGTGACTGGCAATGAATATCTAACAAGTCTGTGAAGCTGCTCTTTTGAGAAGCTGCTCTTAACTACATTTCTAGGCTTGTAGGTCATTGTTTCTCCCGGTCACATTGGCAATGCAGACTTCAGAGGAGCTTAACTGGGGTCATGATCTAGTTGTGCCAAATTCATGCCATTTCTGAAAAAAATAGTAAATGTAGAGTTTTGGCACCTTCCAGCCTCAGCAGAGCTTGTTGCTGGGACGGTAAAGCTGAGCTTACTCTTCAGCTTCTGTAGACTGCATGTTATTTTAACATGGGCTAACATGTTATTTTACATGTTAATTATAATGTGTCCTTTCCAGTGATGGAATCATAAAATATGTTTCACATAGGGATTACGGATGGCAGCTACTTCCAAGTTATGTCAGTTTAAAATCTGGTTATAGATATAAATTACTTGATATTCCAGTTACGTATTATTTCTGTCTTGTTAAGGCATTTATTGGGATCCTCTAGCAGTCACATTGTGTTATCTGCAAAAAGCTGTAGACTTTTTTATATTACCTGTGAAGTAATACAAGCTAATATAAGACCTGCATAGCATGAGAAAGACACTTTGCTCTGCTTTTTTTTGTTTCAGAAATTATACCCTTATTACATGTGTATATAACACAAGAACTGACAATGGTTTAAGTATATTATGTCTGATTTTTTTGTTTTTCTTTTGTGGTGCATAACATAGAAGTTCCAGTTAAGGAAATTATCATATCACAGTTCTAACAGTGGCCAAAATTAATGCTGTGGAAACAAGATTGTTGTACAGCAGGATATTTTCTTAATACTCTGGAAAACTGTAGGGGAGCCATGCATTTCTGTGCATCAACAGTTGGATCACTGTATGAAGGCAATACTACAACACCATGACATGTTATGATCATGATCCTGTACCTTGACAAGTCAGTGAGAGGTTTGGCAAGGATTTTGATGGACAAAGGATCAGCAGTGTCACTACACTGTAAGAATAGGTGCAACTTCACTGCTGCAAGCAGCCTGACATCAAGACCGCTTGCTGGAGTTAAGATGCACTCACACGTAAGATGTTTTTGAGTGAAGTTTTAAGGTTTATCCCTTAAAAAGGGGCAAACTCCTACTACAACAAGGGACATTTTTTTCCTAGAACTCTGGTTTGATTAAATATTGCAGATGTATTATTTTTCCACTAGTGAATTCCCTTCTGGAATAAGAATTTTAATGAAATGGAGTAACAGTTGCCCTATTTTATTATCACAATAAGGTTTTTATCATCTAAACATTTTGCTGTACCTCAGATCAGCTTACTACTCTCAGTCATATGACCACAGTTTGGTCTTTGCCCCACAGCTGGTTTCACTTGGGTGAAATCTGACCCCTCTGAAGGTCCATGGATGTTTTGGAGATTCTGTTTGAGTATCAAAAGCTCACAGGCCATCTGGAAGACATTTTGATGACATTGGATCCAAACTGCTTTTTTTTCACTCAAGCAAGATTCCTTTTTGGATTTCAGTGGGACAAGTATTCAGTGCTTGAGTTTGATAAGCCAGCCATAGGCTGAGAATGAATGGATTTAAAGTGCAGCAGTGAAGACAGGGGTTAGGTCTCAGAAATAACTATGATGATAAAGACGGTGAGGTTTTGGAGTAATTTCTGTGGGGAGCTGGCAGTCTTGCCAACAGTGGAGGTCTTTAAGAATGATCTGAGAAAACATGTCAGGAATGACATAGGGTGGCCAATCTTGTCTTGACCGTGGACAAGGGGACTTTCAAGTTCCCCTGCAATGCTGTTGTCCTGCGATCACCTGGATGAATGGATACGTCACTTATGTGTCAATGTACTATTCTTGTTACCTGCCAAGATCCACATCTGAATTACCATAAAATGGAATAAAATCCTTTAAAATGCTAAAGACTTTTCCTCACAGTCAGCTTTTTCAGTTTATCTGGAATCCGGTCATTTGGATATCAACAAGTTGGGCTGCTGCTGTCCTTCAGCAGTTAAAGCCTAAAGTCTCTGCTGCAACATTCCAATTTACTTGCAAGGTTGGTGGTGCTACTTTTTCCATGTACTGAATTTTTTTTAAAAGCATGCTCAGGTCAGTTGTCTCTGCCTTTGCATTAAATTTGTCCTGAGCCATTGCTACTGAAACAATATTTTATAATGATATTCTTATCATCTAAGTGTATTTTACTATTAACACGTGTTGCATGATTTTGATACTAAGTAACTACCCTGCCATCTCTAGCATTGTGATACTCATAAACGGAATGATGAATAAACTGTGCATGCAGTTAATGGTCTAATCTCACTGCCTGTGTATGGATAACAGGAAAAATAACATTTACTTCAGTACTACTGTTATCTATTGTATCAGTATTATAAAGCCATATTATCCTATGGTTGGAAATTACAGAAAATTAAAAGGAAAAAAATGCCATATATTTTTAGCTCAGTTTTACTGTTTGTAATTGGACAGTGTCCTTTCATAATTAAACATTCTAGTATTTACTTCTCTATCTGCTTTTAAAATGATAATCAAATCTGAAATGAAATCTGACATATGATGGAGATCTTCTATGAAACAGAAGATCCGTCTTTTAAAAATGCTTGCAAAACTCCCTCACTAGTAGTTAAGGAAAGTATGGCTGGATCTAATCTTACTTTGTAGACCTATTTAAACAATAATATATAATACACCTACCATGCACTGACAGTGAGTCAGTAAAATACTGCATGAATAAGCATGACAATTTTACGAAGAGAATATCATTATAAAATATTTATGAAACGTCTTTGTGTAATGAACCTTGTACATGGAGGCTTTGTCCATCGTGGGAAGCTAAAAAACCAATAATCAACATTTCATTTACGTATGCATGATGCTGCAAATTAGCGTGTGTAAACTATTTCTTTCTGTACTGTTCAGTTACTTCTGTCATCAGCTCCTACAAGTTTTATTTGCAGTCATTTGTTCAGTTCACTGGTGCCCTCTTTGCCATTTTCTATAAATTCTGTAAAATAAATGTCCTTAAATATATTTTGATGTTGTCTTTTCATAATTAACCATTGTGTTGTTTGGAACCATACTGGCATTTTATGTTAAAATGCCACTATTAGTATGGGTACACCTGCTGCAAAGGGAACATGAAAACAATAGTTTACACCTTTGAAATTGTACAGAAATCTGGTGTAAACAGGTAGAATTTTATTTTTGTGAACTTCACATCAGTTCAAATATTTTGGCAAATTGCAGCCGTTACTAACACCATTTATTATCCCCTTAGTTCCTGAATCCTTTGTTGTTATATGCAAAGTATGTCACTTTAGTGGCTTCTAGGAACAAAGGGGTGGAGTTCTCCATACTTTGAAATATAATGATACATCAGTGTATCATTATTACTGATATACATTTTGCATGTATATTCATATCTAGACCTTAGAAATTGTTTTACTGAACATTAAATACCCAATCTTTTCCTGTATTCTTTAAATTGTTTCTTCTCTCTGCCAAGTTTCTAGATTCAGTGAAATTGATAAAAAATATCATATGCAGAGACTATATTTTAAAAGCTGATCAATTCTTTAATGCCTAATTAAGAAGAGTACTGTGTTCTCCACATCCTAAATGATCTCATGATATTGTAAGCAGGTTGTTATTTGGCATGCTTCTACGGATTGCACCCAGCATGTAAAAAATTTTCCTTTAATTGTTATGTGAAATGTTTGCATATGTGGTGATTATCTGTGAACTCATTGTACATGTATCCAAATGTGTTTTCTATTGTGCTTGATTTTGCTGGCCATTCTTGAATGTCTTGGCAACTCAAGAAACATATGTTCTGTGCTGTCCTCTGTAATGCATATACTCTTTGATGTTTTGTCATATTTTGTCAGCTTTTATTTTACTCTTTTTCCAACAACATATCTTTATATTTGTTGGAAACAAATTTATGCAAAGACAATTTTAGTAAGCTTTGCTCAACATTGTTTTATTTATTCATTTGCCAAAACTTGTTCAAGATTTTAAACATCTACCTGGTATAAATCTTTTGCAGTTAACCCACCATCAGACTTGAATTTTACAATTATAGATGAACATAATGTTCAAATGTCATGGAAAAGGCCACCAGATGCAATAGTGGGTTACAGAATAACTGTGGTTCCAACAAATGGTGAGTTCTGTAAAAATTTTTTATGTGATTACATGTTTTGAAACATTAGTTTATTTTGGTCTAGATCTAACGTAGGTATGAGAGTAGCTGTTAAAATCTTTCAGAAGTTTATGATGAAGCCTGGGTAGCAGCAAAGGGCATACAGGAAAAACAGTGATTCTTCCAAGTTAGAGCTATTCTTGCCATAGTGTTTACCATTTTGGGACTGTAAGTAACAAGTTTTGGATGCCTTTGCTTTGCAAGGAGCAATAAGAAGGTAGAACCATCACTCTGCTCCTCTTCTATGCTGTCACCTTAAAGTTCAAGAATTGTATTTTGCTGCGTAAGACAGCCATTATTCTATTTCACTTTGAGAAATAATCAGTGTAAAAGTGATATTGAATCAGAACAGGACATGATTTGTTAGATGATAGTACATTTTGCATGCACATTTCAAGTTTCAAATTTCCTGGAATTTATTAAACACTTTAGTAATTTTATTCACTATTGAAAGCACATGAGCTTGAGGTTTTATGTTTCAATATTGATACTTCACGAAAACAGAATGTGTATCATTCTAAAATTGTCATTGGGTTTGAGATAGATTACTGTCTGTTACATTTTGTTTTACAATCAGCTTATCGATATTATTGGATTTTAAGGCTGCATTGAGTGTTTTATATATTTATTGCAGATGGACCTACTAAAGAATTTACTCTTTCACCTAGCACTACCCAAACTGTCATATCAGATCTTATACCTGATGTAGAGTATGTTGTATCAATAGCTTCATATGACGACAGAGAGGAGAGTCTACCTGTTTTTGGCCAGCTGACAAGTAAGTAACTGCAATACAATTAGAAAGCCAGTTATCATAATTGAGTGGTCATTCACAGAACTTGGCTTTGATCCAATTCTCCAACAAAACTGCTACATACCTAAACTCTCCTCCGATGGAGCTGTCTGAACAGCCTTTTCCCCTTAATCCTGGTAGAAGCAGAGAAAATTTGCGAGAGATCAAAGGATACTAACATGGATATAGTGTCTGCCAACCTCTGTAGTACTCTTGGCAGGAGGCCACTGCGTTTTTTGAGCTATACCTACTTTCTATAAATTGCATCTGCTGAAGTCAAGGGGAAGACAATCATCGACCTCAGTAACAAATGAATTGGACTGGCATCCTGTATAAGAAAGCAAACTACATTCATCAAATAATAATAAAATGTGACACAATATACCTCAATGCATACTAAAATATTGAGTTTGAGCTTTAATAATTTATATTAATAACCTAAAAAGCATAAAATAAATTTAATTAAATAAAAATGCACAGCAGACTCTCTTCTATGACACATTTTGTCTCATGTCTCAGGCTTCACAAAGAACCACGGGATAATTACTAATTATTAATTCCCCTAGGTGTTAGAGAGGGGTGATATTGGTATTTCTTCCAGGCATGTTGCCTGGAATTTTCAAGAAATGACTGTACAAGACATAAAAATACAGAGGATCCTTAGATATTTATATTTTTTGTATTTTGTGTCACCCTGAATACTATGTTGTCAAATCTGTAAGTACAGGTGATGTATTCACAACCTGCATTTATGTTTTCATGTTCTGAGGCTTCTCAGATACGTGTCTCTAATTGCTTGCGTTCTTTTCTTTGATGTTTAAAAATGTAACCCTATTTCCTCCATTAATTCTGTCTATGTTGTGCTTTGTGTAGTTCAGACAGGTGGCCCAGGGATACCAGAGGAAAAGAAGGTTGAGGCTCAATTACAAAGTAAGGTGTTTTGCCTTTCAACTTATCTGACATTTATCTTATCTGAGGTCTAGCTCTAGCACCCACAAAGTTAGACTGTGTTTCTGTGTTACCTACCAAAAAAGTTAAATTGTAAAGTTGTGCAGAGTTAAGAAAACTTGTGAAGGGACTGGGATAGAAGGAATTTATTAGCTGCATTGAAAGATTAAGGTGCAAACTTGGTTCTGAAACTACAGATTTCATGCAACTAACCTGAGCAAGTCCATGAGTGTCTTGGTCCTATTAATGAAAGGTGTTGTGCTGTGGATAAAAGGCTTTGCAGAAGAACCTGTGCAGCTATAATGGGGAAACAAAGATGCAAGGCACAAGTGGTAACAAAATACATTTTTTCTGTAACGTCAAATCATTGCAAAAAGATTTGCATGAGTGTTTTCATCTGTTATGGCATAACAGATCTTGTGGATTAGCATGAGAGGTGTCTCAAAGCAGTTCTCTTTTGATAATGGCCGTTAGAAAACTCGTGTGGGTGTTCACTTATGCGAATAATGTTTCCCCGAGCAAGATATCCCAGATAAGATCAATCTTTTAAATATCTGTTTGCTTTGGCTTTTACCTACTAAGTTTCCGTTAGACATTTCTGACTGATTTGTAAGAATGCAATTGCTCATTTGCTAATAGAGTTGGTTTTCTTTTTTTCTCTGTTGTGTTCCAGGATGCTCCATAAGTGCAATGACAGATTTAGTTTTCCTGGTAGATGGTTCATGGAGTGTAGGAAGAAATAACTTTGGATATATTCTGGACTTCATGGTTGCCCTTGTATCAGCTTTTGACATTGGGGAGGAAAAGACGAGAGTTGGAGTTGTTCAGTACAGTTCAGATACAAGAACAGAGTTCAATTTAAATCAGTATTTCAGAAGAAGTGATCTTATTGATGCAATTAAAAGGATACCTTACAAAGGTGGCAACACGATGACAGGTACAGATTTCCCACATACATGTTTATTCAACATTTCATTACATGGTTCAAATTTGCTTTAAATCCTAGTTCGTACAAGTCTGATAAAATACAACTTGTGATGTTGGTTTTAGGTGAGGCTATTGATTACCTTGTTCAAAACACCTTCACCGAGTCTGCTGGAGCAAGAAAAGGCTTTCCCAAAGTAGCAATTGTCATTACTGATGGAAAAGCTCAAGATGATGTAGAAATTCCTGCAAGAGAGCTTCGCAACATAGGAGTTGAAGTTTTTTCCTTGGGTATGTTGAGTTTTTCTAATGATTGAGAGATTAACTTCATAAAAAGTTAATTTATAAGTTTTGCAGACTCTGTGTTTGAAGAATTTCACTATGCCCCTTTCTCATGTGTATGCCTTGAAATGGGTCATTTGTGCCCTCCAGAGTGGAACATACCAGTTGTGTTAATTAGATAGTAATTATGTAGTTCCTACATGGAGATTAATGTGACTGACTAGCATAGTTTCAACCTTGGCCTCATTCTTCTCTTATACCACATTATTTTCCCTGGTTGAAAATTGAATCTGCCACCTCATTGCATTAATCATTATTTTGTAGTTTGATTGTTGATCATGACAGAAGGCAGAACTAATTTAAACTCAACTTTATCCCAGAATGTTTTGATACTTCATGAATACATTCACACGTGTCTGTATTTTATGGCTACTTAACACAGTCCTGTCTATTGCAACTTCTAGGTATCAAAGCAGCAGATGCAAAGGAACTCAAGCTTATTGCATCTCAGCCTTCACTGAAGCATGTGTTCAATGTGGCTAATTTTGATGGAATTGTGGATATACAGAATGAAATTATCTTGCAAGTGTGCTCTGGTGTTGATGAACAACTAGGTGAACTGGTTAGTGGAGAAGAAGGTGAGACACTTTATAAAAATGTATTTATAGTTTCGGTTTATTCCAATATCTATTGAAAAGGCTATCCCTACTTCCTTTGCTTTATTTCTAGAGTTTGATCCATTGCCTCACTTACCAAGTGTGGAAAACTGGTCTCAGTTTTGTGTCTTTAAATGCAAGATAACAGAGCATGTGATGTAGATTTGGAATAGCTCCATTATTCCATTGTTTCAAAGGCAACACAGTGATGTGCAGTTATCAGAGTGAGTTTGGACATAGGCATCACTTCTGTGGAAAAATGTATTAAAGGGAAAAAAACTGCTTGGTGAAGGGTCAGAATATGTAATAGATTAGGAACCAAAGCATGAAAACTGGAGAATACCAAGAAAACAAAGACATGAAGCTGTATCACTGCAGCTTTCTGGCCCTATAAGGTTTTAAGTAACTATCTTCAACAAAAAAGGCAGTAGAGGTGACTCTGCTGTCCTAGGACTCTGCTCAAGTCTGCATTTGTTCACACTTTCTATTGTGTTTCTGTGAGTGTAGCTTTCAGTTTTGGTTGAAGCAGTTTTGGAGCAGGGCAGCATTTCTCCTGGAACTTCTGCTATACTTAGGGGACCACAAATGCACTGTTCATATTTTTGCCCTTTCACTGATGTCTCATTTGGACTGTCCTGTGGTTCATTTCTGTTTATTTATGCTTAAAAAACCCCAAAAAGTGATTTTTAGTAAAGATCAAGCAAAGATAACTAAACTTATTCTGGAAATAAAAACTGTTAAGAAAATATGTTCATAATTGTAACTAATATTCAGGGTTTGCTTTTGATTTCTTTCAGTGGTGGAGCCTCCTTCAAATCTGGTGGCCACTCAGATCTCCTCAAAATCTGTGAGAATCACTTGGGATCCATCCACAAGCCAAATAACTGGCTATCGTCTGCAGTTCATTCCAATGATAGCTGGGGGAAAACAACATGTACTGAGTGTGGGCCCTCAGACTACTGCTCTGAATGTTAAAGATCTCTCTCCAGACACAGAGTATCAAATTAATGTTTATGCAATGAAAGGACTGACCCCCAGTGAGCCAATAACCATAATGGAAAAAACACAACAAGTAAAAGTCCAAGTTGGTGAGTTTGGAGCCACTACCTTATTTTCAAATTGTAGCTTTTCATTGATGAAAACCTCTGATGCTTGTTTTAATATCATACCTTTATTATCTTTGAGAAATAGCTTTGCTTAGCATAGCTTATTATATTTATAAGCAGTTGTATGTAATACATGAACTACAGATGCGATTGTAATGCTATGTAGTTATTGAAAATCTGTTTACAATGGTTATTCTTTTCCTTTGCAGAATGCTCACGTGGTGTGGATGTAAAAGCTGATGTTGTGTTTTTAGTGGATGGTTCCTACAGCATTGGTATTGCCAATTTTGTAAAAGTAAGAGCCTTTTTGGAAGTGTTAGTTAAAAGCTTTGAGATATCACCTCGAAAAGTACAGATAAGTCTTGTCCAGTATAGCAGAGATCCCCATATGGAGTTTTCTTTGAACAGATACAACAGAGTGGAAGACATAATTCAGGCTATTAACACCTTCCCCTACAGAGGTGGATCTACCAACACAGGGAAAGCAATGACATATGTGAGGGAGAAAGTATTTGTTACCAGCAAAGGATCAAGACCAAATGTGCCGAGAGTCATGATTCTTATCACTGATGGAAAATCGTCAGATGCTTTTAAAGAACCTGCAATAAAGCTGAGGGATGCAGATGTAGAAATATTTGCAGTTGGTGTGAAGGATGCAGTGCGTACAGAGTTGGAAGCAATTGCATCACCTCCTGCAGAAACCCATGTTTACACAGTGGAAGATTTTGATGCTTTTCAAAGAATATCATTTGAACTTACACAATCTGTCTGCCTACGAATTGAGCAGGAACTGGCTGCTATAAGGAGAAAATGTAAGTAACTACTATTACTTAGAGGAATGTAGAAAATGCAATGAAAAAAGAAATTGAACCAATGTTTTGTGCTTATAGTTACCTAAAGAATTTATAGTGATGAAGTTGTCCATATACAAATAATAATTTTAATAACTGGGGATTTGCTTCTCATTTTCAAACATATTAAAAGCAACGGGTGAAATTAATGGATAAATGGAAATGAAAAAATTATTGGAGAAATCTTTTTCCCTCAGCCCTGCTAGGTATCTAAAAAGCTAATAAAATGTGTGTTTATTGGAATGACCTTAGTGGATATGCTCTGCTTTTGCACTCAGTGTCTCGAGTAAAACAGTTACCAGGGCATTCTATTTTTAGCTCTACAAAATGAGGTAGCAAGTCTAAGCTTGTCTTTTAGATGTTCAAAGGCAACAAAGTAATGAAAACAACTTTACAGGGCAATTTCATTAATTTTTAGGGTAAAATTATTGGCCCCTGAGATAGGCTTAGACAAGACAACTTGAGACAGCAGATGCTAGGTGATAGTGATTGCAATCTAACTGTTAAGACTGAAATGAAGTAGCACATGAAAGCCTTCACATGCATCCAAATTAGGCCAGCATGGATAATGTTTAACATTCGAAAGATTTCTAAATGGCCACCTTTTGGTCAGATAAAGTTACTTGTGATTAGTTGCACATACGGTGTCCCTACCTTTGTTTAGTAGGACACTAATATTGAAGGGTCCTCAGTGTTAAAAGTCCCACTTTCTTTAAAAATAAGTCTTTTGTTTCAGGATAGCTTTGAGAAACAAACCAGCAAAGCAGCCTTTGTTTTAGAGGGCTCAAACAGTTTTAAGATCCCCACTGTTAGGCTGACTAGGCCAACCAAAACAAGCCCAGGATGTCAGATTTGAGTTTGTGCTTCATGTCAAATTCCTTGTTTCCCCTTTGACCTCATTCCTGAAAAAATACTGGTTTTTATTTTGTCTTGTTTCTAATCTAGATCTGAAAAAAATCCCAACAATTTTTAGTTTCCATTGAGGACATAATGTTACTGCATAGGACATATGAAATAGGGATGAAATAGGGAACCCAACTTGATCATCAGATTCTAAATTAAGTTTTCATAAATGTATTTTTTTCTAGATGGACTGTTTTAATTTGATCTAGAAATCACTGAGTTAGTTCTTCTACTCACTGTTGAAAGATTTTAGGCAACCTAGATATGATCTTCTTGAAATTTGATAAATATAAGCAAATATAGAAAACAGATACTGTGCACATGCAATGAAATATCTGTTCAATTAGAACAAATCAAATTATTGAGGAATATTTATTATTTATTTTAGAAATTTTGTTTAGCATATTCTGGCAAGTATGCTTCATATGCACATTTTTATTTCCATACAGCTTATGTACCTGCAAAGAACATGGTCTTTTCTGACATAACATCAGAGAGTTTCAAAGTGAGCTGGTCTCCAGCTGGATCAGAGGTTTTGTCCTATCTCATTAAATATAAAGTAGCAGTTGGTGGAGATGAATTCATTGTTTCAGTACCAGCTTCAAGTACTAGCTCAGTTCTCACCAACTTACTACCTGAAACTACTTACGCAGTCAGTGTGATTTCTGAATACGAAGATGGTGATGGCCCTCCCTTGGATGGAGAGGAAACCACTTTAGAAGGTAGGATTCCCATTATTCTCATACACAAGGGAGTCATATGTTCAAATAAGAATTTGCTTAGCTGGAGAACGGGTAAATGAGGAACAGCCGACTAAGGCTGAGAAGCTGTACTGCCATGCAGGATGAGAATAAATATTATTGTATCTCAATGCATTCAGTAAAGATTTAAAATTCCAATAACATGCAAGCATTAAGTTGCTAAGATTGGACTTTAATTTTCCTGCACGTTGGATGGATGCTGTGTTTCTGCAGTGGCCTCCTTTCAAATGAACTAGTGTGTTCTCAATATTAAATTCAGTGGCATGAATTATTGTCAATATAGTCTCAAGCTGGACTAGACGAACACTGTAGATCCTCTCCAACCAAACTATTCTGTTCTATTTGACTGTATTTAATAATTATGACTCTAATTCAGGAATGCATGTTATACATTTAAATGTGTGCCTATGCAATTTGCTGTGTCTACATCTATTTTAACACTAGTAGAAATTTTGTTTTGTATACAATAGGCTTAAAGGAGCTTGAGTTTTTGTTAAATGGTTTTGTTGTCAGAAATTCATTGGCCTGATCCAATAACTGATTCAAAGCTGCCATTGACGTCAATATATGTTTTATGTGATCAATGGCTGTAAATTTAAGCATGGTAGCTTTACTTTTTCTTGATAGAGTTGCCACGATGCATTTCTCCTGATTGAAAAGAGCAGCATGACAGTAGATTTGATTTTCTATTCCAGTAGTTGAATACTCAGTCTACTGTAAATCATGCTTTTTAAAATATTGATCTACTTTTTTTCATTATTCCATGCTCTCATTTGTGACCTTTGATGACATAAATGGTTCCAAGGGAGCAAAAGAAACAGCATGGATATTTGTTAATTGCTCTTTCCTCTTAAGACTGATAGAAATAAACACTTAAAAATAGCTTAGCTTGGATGTTAAGTTTGGAAGATACAGGTTTCACTGTCAGTGTGCACATTTCCATGACTGTACCAGTCAGAATGTTTTGGCCACACATAATTTTCCCTTAGGAAAACAGACAAACTCTTGGCTGATGGAACATGTAGCTTTTATGCATAAGGGACAGGAGAAGGAAAAGCTTTAATAAAAATAATCTGTCTTCCCATTTGTAACTGATACTACCTTAAATAACTGTTAATATTGTGATCTGGTGATATCCCAGCACGTCTGAGAAGACAGAGTTCTTCTACAGCCACATAAACATCAGCAGCTCTCCATGCAGATCTAGCTAACAGTTTGAGCCAGATGGCTTTCTTGGCAATTAACTTTGGTTTCAGGCTTTTAAAGGATTTGAAGTTGAGTATTGTGTTTCTGATAAATAGAAAACAAGTTTCTTTTTTAAAAACTAGGATTATTAATTACTTCACTCTTAACTTTGAAGAACAATACTTATGGATTATAGACAGTAAAAACCAAAAAGCCAGAACTTTTTTCCCCTAAAAGTGACAGTGCTACGTACTGCTAAGCAGTGTGCAGTACAGCAGATCTTTATGTCTGTTGGAAGAGTCAAGTCTTGTTTGGTGTGCCCACTGAGTTAATCTGAACTGCTGTGTCTTTTTTCAAGGAGCAGGCTAGGTTAAAGAATTCACCACAGTTTTTCTTTAGTTTCTAGGATAACAAACTATTTCTTTGAGTTAGAGACTAAATTCAGAAACCTTCTTTAAACATTAGATGCAACTCATATTGCAATGAATGTATTTTTTGTTTGAAATATTCAAAGAAATAGAATTGGTTTGGTGGGGTTTTTTTGCTGTTATATTTTCCTTGTTTGTTCTTTCAAATAGGATAGCTGCCTGTATGTAGTCAGGTGTATCTGACAACCACCTGTAAATGGAAGTGAAGCAAATGGCCACAGCGAGGAAACTTAATACCATTTGTTGTGTTAAGAAGTTTCCTCACTGTGCCCAAATGTTCCTTTACACAGTTCAGTTCTACTGTTACCACTAAACACAGTCAGACTGTCTTAAGTTTCAGAAGTTGTATAAACTGGGATGAATGTACTTTTGGGGACAACCCTGTTCCACTGCTGAATGTAACTCTGACCCTAAATTTACAGAAATGACTAAAGGTGTGTGTATCCTAAAGCAATGGGAGGACAATATAAGAAGTTTTGGTAAACTGGATGAGCTAACAGAATGGTTGGCATAGTTTTACTTGAGATACTGCTTCACTAAAGGCAAATATTTATAACTTCCATGTGTATATTCTTTGTAGTTAAAGGTGCTCCTCGAAACTTAAGGATAACAGATGAAACTACTGACAGCTTTGTAGTTGGTTGGACTCCAGCTCCAGGAAATGTCCTACGGTACAGGCTTGTTTATAGACCACTTACTGGAGGAGAAAGGAGACAAGTGACTGTCTCAGCAAACGATAGATCAACTACTCTGCAGAATTTGATCCAAGATACAAGATATGAAGTATCTGTTATTCCTGAGTATCAGTCTGGGCCTGGGAATTCATTGAATGGATATGCAAAAACTGATGAAGGTACATGATCAATGCTGTGAACATAGTAAGCGTGAGAAAAGCTCGCTTGTTGACATATTGACGTGTTGACATATTCATACTGAAAAGAGAATAAACCATATAATCCATATGTATTATCCTAGATGAACAGAGAGTTATAACATCGCCCAAGCCTAGCTAAGAGATAACTTAAGGCAATAGAATTTATCAAAATTGCAATATTTCATTTTAAAATGCAGTATCTTGAACCTGATATGGCAAGGTAAATTGGGTGAAGAATCTGCTTGTATGATTCTTCATATTGTCAATGATATAAATTATACACCTTATATACCTTTTGAGCAAATGCAGACCCTTTTTGCACTTTGTGCTGAATTTGTAGCAAGGAATTAATGAAACATTTAATTTTCTCAAGCTATCACTGTAGATTTAATGTATGTGAAAATGCATGATCCTTTATCATAATGTATCATGCCTTATTAAACTAAATCCAGAAAATACAGACAGTATGAATGTCCTGATCATCGTTGAAACTTCACTGACCCATGAAAGTTACCATCAAAAAAGACCTCTTTAGGAAACAAAAACATCTTAATTTCACATTTCATTTGTCATCTTTGACTTGATTCTGAAGACAGTGACTTCAACATGGATCTTTGTTGATCTGAGCATATCTTGAGGTGCTAGAACGTATAAGTGCTCCAGGATTGAGCCTGTTTTAACTGGAAAAAAAAATTAAGTAGGTTTTATTGGGCATTTTTGCCTAAGGAGGGTGGGGATGAGATTTTGCAGTCCTGATTACAGTAAAGGTACACTGTAGCAGTGTTGGTGCAGCCTATGAAGGAATTATTTTTTTTAGCATAAAACCCTAAGAGTGGTAACCTAAAAGAGAAGCCAAGAAATTAAGCTTGCTTCAACTTGTTTCCAACATCTTTTGACATGTGCAGTCCGAGGAAATCCAAGAAATTTGAGAGTTTCTGATGCTACGACATCAACAATGAAGCTGTCTTGGAGTGCTGCTCCTGGCAAAGTGCAGCAGTACTTTATAACGTACACTCCAGTCGCAGGAGGTGAAACTAAGGAAGTGACTGTGAAAGGTGACACTACCTCTAAAGTGCTGAGAGGCTTGGACCAAGCCACTAGGTATACACTGACTGTGTCTGCCTTGTATGCCTCTGGAGCAGGAGATGCCCTTTCTGGAGAGGGAGAAACACTTGAAGGTAATTATTTATTGTTTCTGTACAGTTATTCATTGTCTGACTGATGTTTATGGTGTCTTAAAGTGTCTTCCCAAGTTTTCTGTAGAAGTAAATATGTGAATGAAAAATAGACATAAAGACATTCTCCTACTTTATATGGGCTTTCCAAACCTACTGTCCTCAAAGAAAAAAAAGTGGGTTAAATCACTGGTTGTGGAGGGGACTCTGTGTCTCTTGAAAAAGCTATTGCCAGAAGCACCAACCAAAACTGACTATACTTCCATACCAGCCTCCATTAAATATATTGTCTTATAACTATCATCTTCCAAGTAGTTTTAGTGGCACATTGTTCTTAATGTAACACGATTAATTAATGAGGTTAAAGTATCTCATCCATTTGAAAATTTGCAGCACTTCTACAGTACTGAGATCGAAAGATGTTCAGGGGCCATTTTTGCATCAGAGAAAAAACACATAGTCTTAGGTCTACAGATAATGAGCCAAATCCTGCTTCTAACTAAGAACCTGGAGCTGAGCATAAACAGAATGCTGGCAAAAGCATAAGTCAGACCCAAAGACTTTTTTATAAGGAGGGGAGGCTGCTCTTTCTCTGACTTTGAGCAGAGAATTTCCCAGACTAATTCTCTGTGAGCATTCTCAATGTCATCTGTAGACTGTCAGAGGATAGGGAAGGCTGCCTCGTAGGCCTTGAAAGGAAGTGTGACTCTGCTCTGTCCTGGCCAGGGATGTACTGCTGAAATCTGGCACTGCAGCTGTGTAGGCACCACACTTGAAAACATCTTATGGATGAATTACGTGGAATTAAGACTTGTCCATTGTTGCTAATCAAGTTACAGTAGGAATATACTTGATTCACAGTTTCTCCACCAATTTAATTTTTTGTTTATTACATAGGTTAGGAAGCAATCCAGAAAACCTATTTTAAATAGGAAAATGTAAAATAAAATAATTAAAAAATCAGTTCAAATGATTCATCAGTGTGCTGAATTCTTCATATTAAAATTTAGGCCCTTGTTTGAACACTGCCATTTGCAGCATGGACTCTCTAGGATTCTTCTGCGATTGGTGAAGAAAGGCAAATACTTCCAGTAGGCAGATAGACCATCTGAGATCTCATTTTTCCTTCAAATGAGCATTTCTGTGTCCACTGACGATACAAGGAGTAAGTGAGAGCTCTAGACACCAAATGCCTGCTTGTCCCACTACCTAAGACCTGCTTACACTGAGACAGGATGCAGCCATCAGAGAATCAGGCACCTTGCAATTCATGCTAGAAAGTTTCCTAACTCCCTTGCTTTCTCTACCCACGCAAGGTCCAAAAGGTTACTTTTGTAGGAGAAAAGGGCCTGTCTCCTGCCCAGAACATTACTGAGATGCAGGTAAATGAGATCAGGTATCAATATTCTGCCCATATGCTCCAGAAAAGCCAGAGATGATCAGGACCTAATGAACTTCCCTGTTGGTGGTGGTGCTGCCACTTCCCAGGTCTAACATTTTTGGAGGGAAGAGGGAGGGTGAAAATGTAGACTTTGCGCTGTGTGGGAGAGTTTGAATTCACCTCCACACCCCAGCAGGTTCACAAAACTGTTTATTGGGCAAGGGTCTCCTTTGTTCTTTCCACTGGACATGAGCCACTGTCTACACAGGAATGCAAATTTCACTCTCAGAACAAAACCAGACTGGATCCCAACTAGACATAGGAACCTGACAGCCCTGCTTTTTTCTCTGTGCTATCAGTGGATAGAGGAATGCCTCAGTCTTCCTTTGCAAATCTTGAGAGGCCTCTGTTTCACTGTTAAACAGACTGAATTGTTCACTTCCTTAGGGGCATACCTCAAGTTTTAGTAAAGGGTTGACCAAATTAACTGTTTACATTGGGTGCAAACATTTTCATTGAGCATATTTGCAGTAAACTTAGGAGAGCTCCTTTATTAACATGGAGATGTGGAGAGATCAAGTGTGTTTCAAATTCATAAAGTAAGCGTAGCTTTTTATCCTATCATAAAACTTGAGCAAAAGAAAAGTCTTTTAGGGCACTGCCTAGAGCTTCAGTTAAAACACATCCTAGACAGAGCAGTGAATGAAATACAGTAGAACCCAAAAGACAAAATCATCAGAAAAACAGAATTCAGTCTCAGGTACAGACTGACTTGTCCTTTCAGTGCTCTCTGCCCTGTGTCCCCCTTGAGGGCTCTGATACTTATTTGGACTTTCCACATTGCTAAATTTTTAATAAGAAGAAAAACATTCTCAACGTTGGTTAAAGAGCCAAATAATTTAAAAGAATATTTGCCTGTGTCTTCGGAATGGGCTTATATGCAACCAGAAAAAGTTTAAAATGGGTGTTGGACTTAGAAGGTCACAGAACCATTCCTGTAAGAAATTTTGCTCTAAGCAACTGAATTAAAACATTACATTCAAAATTCTGACAGATTTTGTCTCAGGATAAATATGAATAAAGGAGCATCCTATCACTCAACTGAATGACTTTTTATTAAGTTCTTCAGCTGTGAGGAAACCAAATTAAAAATTACTTACCATTTTGACATGTACAACTTTATGACTCAAGTGTAAATTCTTTGACGATTCAGCTGGATCTGAAAATCCTATCAGGGTTCTGATCAGAAATCTCTTCAAAACATTACTCTTCATATTAAAACTGTCTCTTAAATTTTCTTGGTTAGATAAAATGTTAGTAAGAGCATTGTAGAGATGTCAGTCCTTACTGGGTGATCAAAGGGAAAGAACAAAATACAAATTTCTTTTTGCATGACAGCAAAAGTCTAATTAACGATATTTCCTCATGGGACATCTACCATGTATTTCAGTAATCAGCATATCTGCAATTTCATGGGGCAATAAAAGTACTTGAATTAAGCCAGGACTCTTTGAACATAGTCATAGATTTTTTCAAAGACTCTCTGACTAATAGTATGAAAGGTTTTCAGAATATTTGTTGCAGCATATAAGACAAATGGTCCCATCTTACCTCACTGAAGGATAAAATAACAAAACCTTTGAAGAAACCCAGACAATTATGAATAAAAGGGTTGCAATGCTGGAACTGAAAGGTAACATTCAAATTTCAAAACTCAGTATAGAAATTTACATGAAAAGAGATGTCAAGCTGGCTGTGAAGCTAAAATAAATATGGTTGGACCAGGATGAAAAGTTACACAGGTCAGTGAAGTGAATACTTGACTAATGAGTAGCTGAAATAACTTGTCTGACTGAGGCTGGAAATAGGACAGGTCTTAACTTCTGGAGAAATAAACTTATCAACAGTAATGACAAAAAAGCTGTGAAAGGAAGCATAAAAAAGTGTTTAGTATTTCAGTTAGTTTTTCCATGAGCCATGGTGTCTGAGAAACAAAATAGTGTGGTGTGTGTTTTTCATTGCCAACAACCCAGAAAGACTGAGCACTTAAGTATTTTCCTGTATCAGGAATCCCTGTGGGGTTTACTTGATGTCTTCACCATATGAATTCTCACCAAACCTATTCAGTCAGTGGTGCCATAGTTGCTCATCATATCAGGAGCTAGGCTTGAGATTGCCTTTCAAACTGGGATAGCTGCTAGTTCATGGAATTGATATGTAGTCTAAAAGGAAACAGTTTGGGTGTAGAGAACATTTCAGCACTAATAGGAAAGTGAGAAAAGAGGAGCTGGAGAGTACCTTCTCCAACTATCTTATAGTCAAGTGGCAGGAAATGAAAAATCCAAACTCTCAGATGTTTATGGAATTTTACTGAATAACTAAATGGTCTCCTGTGATTAAGGACGTAGGCAAACATTCTTCCTGCTTTCAGTAATGATTTATTTTGTTCTGCATATAGTAGGAGAACTCACATGGGCAGTTACTCTCAGACAAGAGTATCCTTCAGAAGAGAGGAAAAAACCTGAGAAATTTTTAGACTGCTCTAACCTGATCTGCACGGACATGTCTGCCCAGGCATTCACTGAAGGCCCTTCAGTTATGTTTGTTATCTCCAAAGTATTTTGGAGCAGTTACAATTTGCCCCATCTTCCTCTGCTTTGCTCTGCATGGTAGTTTTCCAGTTTTGAAGTGGCTTGTTTGCTTCAGGATTCGCAGGAAAACCAATTCACAGAAACCCAGAAATCATTCTTTGTACTTGATATAATTTACCATCTGGGTAATCTCAGTTTCTCCTTGTGTTTTTCTTTTTGGTAAGCATATGCTTGCCCTTATTGTTTCTCCGCATAAAACAGAGAGGGCAAATATTCCCCCAAGTAATTGTAGATAATCTCTTTTATAAACTGTTTGCATAGCTCTCTGGTCCAGCCCAAAGATAAACACATGCCAGAGGATCAGCATTTTATGAACTGTTCACGGACAACACAGTGTAGAGGGTTTAGCAAATGAGTAATCAGAAAATGACTCATTTCTGAGAGTGCTGTTCCATTACCAGGTAATTGTTATTCAGAGAGAATGGATTTATTTCTTTTATTTGGTGTTTTTGGAGCAGGAAAAGGGAAACAACATATTTGCCCCTTTGTTGAAGGAGTGTGCTTTCCTTCTTCAATAATCCAGATTTTAGGAAACTTACAGCATTTTCATTTTTTATATGACCTCTTTCAGTCACTGGCTGATTTTGTCTACAGTTATGAAGTACCATCCAGAGGTGAAAATTCTGGAGCTTTATATTTCATACTGCTTTAAACATAACTGCATGTGCAAAATATGTGCTGTAGAAAACTCTCCACTTTTATTCTCTCACTTTGAAAAGTGCATGGCGATCCATCACTGGGCAGCTTTGGTTGGAGCACCTCTATAAAGTGCCATGGAAAAATTTTCCTCAGACATACTTTTTTGGCTATGATTCCCCTCAGCTCACACAAAGTTGTTGAAACTGCTAAAGTGAATTAAATCAGTGCAGGCTGCCATTTGCCTTGCGGTGGAACAGGGCTTGTGACAGCTGGGGGAACTAAACAAATTTGCACCAACGGTTATATTTGATGTTATGTAATACAGTTTGAAGAACAAGCAAGAAACACCCATGGAATGTCTTAGGGAAAAGTCTTTCTCTCATCTCCAAGCACTCTGAACAATATTTCTTGGGATCATATGAACTTTACCCAAGTCTTCATACACCAGAAATAAAATACAGTGAGAAACACAGTGAGGGCAGTGAGTCTAAATGCAGCAGACAGCGAGCAGTTTGTGAGAGCTACTGTTTTTCTAATCTGTTTTTTAATAAGAGAAGTGGTTTTAAGTCTGGGAAGAGTTTGATTTTCTGCCCGAATGCATGCTGTCAGATGAAAAGAACATACTGTACATTAGCTGCTAAACAGATTAACTTTCATAATTTGCAGTTGTTTTAAAGAGTAACAAATTCATTGCTAGATTAATAAATCTATACAGAAATGCTTAATCCTAATAAATGTCTAAAAAGCTTGAAAGCTGAAGATCTGGTTTATGTGTCCTTTTGCTGGCAGCTGTATGATTTTCAGAAAAGTTTTAAGAATATTTGAGTAACTGTAATCAGGGAAGTCATTACACTTTTAAATATGAATTTCAGGGAAATTTAGAAAAAAGGCTGGTTTATTTTAACTTTTTTTTTAGAAAAAATACTCAGAGATCAGATTTCCAAATTTCTTTCACTGAGAAATTTCCAAGTATTTCCACTTATATCGGTGAAGATCCTAGGCTAGACACACTGTTGGTAAAAAAGGATGAAGTTCTTTTGACAAACAAGAGGTTGCTGGTCTCCATTAGCAGAGGTGTCAGCCCGTTTTGTTTCTTATCTTTGTGCTTTTTAGAATAAGCAAAAAGATGCATATTGTATTATATTCAGGACATAAATTTGAGAGGTAATTATAATTATGTCATTGTGTCTTCTGCTTTAGAAAGAGAATCTTTTTTACAGTGATATAGGGCCCCAACCTTCCATCCTGTTTGAGGAGTAGCTATTTGTGTTGTGAGAATTAAGCTATACTAAAGCAATATATGAAAAAAAGTTGAAAAGTTGTCATGACTGAGTTATTTTCAGTTTGAAGTGATTTTCTGTTGTATGTTTCTTATAGTTTAGGTTTGAGGATTTTGGAGGCGGGCTCTTTTTTGGTCAGAAAATGGATAGCAGTACTTTGGTAAATAAATGATTCCGTTTTGCTGTTTCTTTAGTAACATAAGAATGCTTTAGAAATGAATGACCTCCTACAGCCAGAATAGTACAAATTCAAGTGACATTTTCTTACAATGAGGTTTTCAGCATATCACAGCGACTTTACGTAATGGTCAGACTGTGTAGTGCTGCTTCCGTCCTGACAGAAACAAGGACTCAGTGTCCTCAGGAGATTAAATGCTGTATCATGCATTTTTAAAATTATACATTCCAAGATTTTTGAGTGTGACATTTGAAACTGACTTGATAATCTGTGGAAAATTATCTTATTTTTATCTAGGAAATTAAATATGTATCAGAAAAAAAACCCAAGAGGGGAAGGTTGAGTGAATAATAAGATATTTCTACACAGTGTTAACTGAATAACTTGGAAAAGACAAATGGAATATTAAAAGGACTGAATGTGAACACCTGTTGGCATTATCCTAGATTAGGGACTCAGGAGTTCTCTGGCCAAAGTCCCTCTGTTTTGGGTTAGAAGTCTCCTGGTTGGCATCTTCTTGCCTTTCTGCAGAAGAGAAGAAATCTGCTGTAATTGGGTCATGTGAGGATGCCTCTGTGTAGTAAGTCTTTGGCTATCCCCTGCACCATGCCCATATCCCCTCTCTACTTGCCTGAGGGCTGGTTTCTAACCACTTTATATCTTGGAGGGAGGGATATTAGCCCACCCAAGTGACTGCTTCCTCCAGTGCTGAGGAGAGTTTGACCATTAGAGTAACACTGAAGTGATCCTGCCATCATCTCATCTGATGCATACACTTGGATTCTTGGCTGTGGCAACCTAGCCTGCTGACACAATGGGATACTCCTGACTTTTGCCCATTGTAAACAAGGCAGGACTCAGGCCAGAACATTTCGGTATATGCCTCTGCAAGTGAAGGCTTATTTAGTTGATTCTGACATTTTAGGATGCTGACTTACAGAAATCCTATGTTTAACTTAAATGAAACATGGCTTTGCACAAAATTTACCACTGCAGATTGATTTTGAAACCTGGTTTTAAAAAACACACACAGAAAGCTGTTTAAACTTTGGGCCCCAATTGCATGTAAAAATCCTACTGAGATCAGCTGGAGTTGTGTAAATGTCTCTGAGGGGAAAGGCCATTTGAATACGGACATTTGATTTTTATGAATGTCAACATTTTAATTTTAGCTGATTCGGTCTTGTGTTCAATAATAACAGTGATTGCTGGAGAGCTACGGGAAGTAAGCCAAGTGGACAGAGGGAAACTGCTTTAAAATCATATTGTGTCTCTGGCACACTACAGTGGAAAAACTTAATATGGAAACTGGACATTTCAGAAGTCCAGAACAGGGTATAAAAGCACCTGACTGAAAGTTACGAAGTGCATTTTTGAGAGTGTGTCTGTTCTAAGCAATGGTAGAGATGTACAGGGGACTGTGGGCAGTGAAAATGGCTCTGAGCTAAAAACTGCCAAAGTGAATCTGACAGCCTAAAGCTGGTGACTGGCTTGTTCTCCCAGGACGGGGTTTGACCTGTCCATGCAAGCACTTTGTTTTCCTGTGTACGTACTCACCATGGCTTACAGCTGTGCTTACACCAGCTGGTTTGGTGCTCCAGAGCATCATAGGACCTCATGCCTGTTACGGAGTAATTTTAAAATTACAGCTCCATCCTTGTTTGCTGATGTTTTGGGGGCTGTATGAAGAGATGAACATACATTAGGTTCCATTTCAAGTCAAGAAAAAGCTGGAGTCTTTTGATAGCTACTTGCGAGCCAGTCAGCCAGCACTTTTCTTTCTTATGATGCGTATCGTCTCTTCATACTCCTTATCCATCCTGTTTAAACAAGCAGGCAAAAAGTGGATGCTCAACAAGCATTTCTGAACACATCGACCAAAGGGAAAAAAATTAGTGTTCAGGTGTTACAGTCGTAGATTTTTGTGTGTACATGAAATGTAAGCAAGTTACCCAGGTATTTTGTTTTAATCCAAAGGAAGAATATTTCATAGGTCTCATTGTATGTTTGCTAGTGACCACGTTATCCCAGTGTTATTGTGGAGCATAAATGTGTTTCTTGACTCTGAGTGTAGCAGCTTTGATAATATTTCATGGAATCCTAATAGTTTAAGACATACAGTTGGACTGCATCTTAAACGTAGCTGTTCCCCTAATAATAAATAAAAAAAACCCCACTTGTGGGAGATCAAGTGAAGCAGAAAAAAGCTGTGAGTGAACATCCACTTCACACGTGAGGTGCAAATCAAGTTAGCGTGTTATGTTAAAGAAATGTTCTCAGTTGCAGTGTAACATATAAAAAGTCTAATTTCCCTTAGTAGGTAAGTTGTCTTGTCAGCAGTTTCCAACTATTTGAAGTAAAAATTTTCCATTTAGTTCTAGTGGTTTGGTAGAAATCCCAGTTCCTTTTCCCTCTTTTACCTTGCCTTATAAAAAAGACATTTAGTTCCAAAGAATATTTCTTTCAGAACCAACATATTACAGTAACTGCTGTTCATTATAGTCCATTCCAAACAAATTATTTTCCTCTGTTATTTAATGACCTCAATAATGACTTAATCAATAAGGGTTTTAAATAAGAAGTTATTTTTGCAGTATTTCCAACATATATCATTAGCTGTAGTATCCAAGAGTAGACTTGCGAAAAATTGTGCTGTGGTAGCAGATACTTTAATACTGAAATCATGTGGTGGCAGAGCCATGTTTTAAAGTAGCCAAAATAAAGTGACTTGTATATTTATATTACATTAAAATATGGAAAGAAAGGGTTTTTTTGTGAGACATCTGTGCATTCTATCAAGTTAGGTTTTCCATATTTTTTCCATTTGGATTGCTTTAATATTTTTTTTTTATTGTATGAAAAAGCCAAGATTTGAGAGTAGGAGCTTAAGAGCAGACAGAAAAATTGGTGTAATTTACTTTTGAAGGCAAATCTTTTTTTCAGGCTTCCAGGAAAATTGTTATTTGGAGTTAAGATACTGCCCTGGCTTTCATTTAATGCAGTCACTGAATTTGGTGAGACTTCATGAAGCATGAGCTGAATCAGGCCTTTTCACTATAACTTTTTCAGCATATGCAATCACTGTTGTGAAATGATAAGTGAGCTTTACTAAACCCCTTAACCTTTTTTTTTTAAGAGAAGATGCCATAAATTGTGGTCATTTATATTGTGAGGCTAAAAATCAGTTTGAAGGGTACAATTGTAAGAACTGATGCAGAGTTGGGATGGGAAAAGAACTGTCTCCAGAAAAACATGATGGAATGGCTCTAAGACTGAATTAAAATCAGAAACCCCCCACAACCCATGTTCCGCTAGCTATATTTGAGAGTCGTCTTCATGATTTTTGTGGTACCCTCTGATTCTGTATTCTGTGTAGTTGGTGAATCTTTGATAGGTTGATGTTCATTTCTATTCATCATTAAGCCAAGTGGGATTAGTTGACTCACTTTTAATGAATTTGCACTGGCAATGAGATGTTTCTAAAACAAAACTTTCTACAGATAGTCTTGTCTTCTCCAGTGGAATTGTGTTTGGAAATGTTGCAGATTGTGGTGGAAGTAAAATACAAATGAAAACGAAAAGTGAAAACTCAGCATATGACTTTGAGCAACTTGTTGCTTAGCATGAAACTGCTTCAGCCTTTTGAACGTAGTGAGGTCTGTTCTTGCAATGAGACTAAGTAGTGGAAATTGGATAAGTATTGAATTCCTCTGTGTTCAAAGAATTTTGATTCTGGTCCTGTGGCTGCTATGGATTAGTATAGGGATATATTTTTATCAGTGATGGTAAAACTTAACTGTGATGCCATGAGGCCACCCCAAGTGTTTAAGTCCTCTTGCTAAGCAGGAGTCTCTCAGGAATGTCCTGTACAGTGAGAAATCCCACAGAGAGTACACACCAAAGAGTTGAGTGCTTCTTTTTCTCTGTGGATCTGGTTTCATAGAGCCCTTTTGCAGATTTTGCTACGGTGAGGCTGTTGCACTAAATCCACCAGTCAGTGCTCCTTTCCTGCCATCAAAAGTAAGCCATTGCAACAGGAAAATTGAACATATGTTATAAATGTACATTAAATGTTAAACAGAAGCATTCCTTTCACTGCACCACTTTAGACCAATGAGCTTCACTTTTGAGCAGAGGAATTACTCTAGTGTGTTAGGTGAGACTCACATATCCGGCTGACAACTGGATTTCACAGACTAATGAGCTGCTTCCTTTGTTCCACGCTGGCTGAAACAGACTACAGGGAGGAAAGGTACAGATTTTATGAGCAGAAAGATGGAGAGTGTTTTCTACAGTAAGTGTGGCATGATGTAAACACACTGCAAATTAGTTGTGAACATGAAATGAAATAGCTGATCTGGTAAGTGGGACTCTGGAAGATACTAGTACTAACAAATAGAGAGGGAGAGTACTAATAAATAGTCAGAGAAAGGACTCTGATTAGAGAGCTGGGCAGTCACCAACCATATGAAGTTCAATAAGGGAAAGTGCCAGATTCTCCACCTGGGATTGCGCAGCCCTGGATGTATGTACAGAGCAGGGAATGAGATGCTGGAAAGCAGTGCCATGGAAAGGGACCCACTGAGGGTCCTGGTTTACGGAAAGTTGAATATGAGAGGGAAGACAGGGGCAGACACTGATCTCTTCTTTGTGCTGATCAGTGACAGGACAAGGGAGTGGCCTGAAATTGTGTCAGGGGAGGTTTAGGTTGGATATCAGGAAAAGGTTCTTCACCCAGAGGGTGGCTGGGCACTGGAACAGGCTCCCCAGGGAAGTGGTCACAGCACCAAGCCTGACAGAGTTCAATAAGTGTGTAGACAATTCTCTCAGGCACATGGTGTGACTCCTGGGGATGGTACTATGCAGGCCAAGAGATGGACTTGGTGATCCTTGTGGGTCCCTTCCAACTCAGCAGATTCTGTGATTCTGTAAATCTGTGAGAAGTCTCCATTATTTAACCCTAGAAAAAACGATGAAGATGAATGAATGAAATAAAATCTTTTTTTTTCAGAATTAAAACTTACCTAAGTGAGCTGCACCACATTTAAACACTTGCTTCAGTCTAAGTCTTTGAATACTGCCATTTTTATTTTGCATATTCTAAGGCATGACTGCTAAGTATCTTACATGCTAAGGATAGGATCAGGCATAGTCTAAAGTTAGCTTTAAGCATTTTGTTGAAACATTCATCTATTTTCTCTTGGAACTACAATTGTATGTTATTCAAAATAATATTGATGGGAAAAGTTTGGTTTAGCTCTTAAGATGATATGACTTTTACATTTGTACTTTGTTAACTTTTGCCATTTGTATTTAAGAGACAATTTGCTGTTTTCTTTCTTGCAGAACGCGGTTCACCACGTAATTTGGTTACCACAGATATAACTGACACTACAGTTGGGTTATCATGGACACCAGCTCCAGGAACAGTTAACCATTATAGGATAGTATGGAAATCACTTTATGATGATACCATGGGGGAGAAGAGAGTCCCTGGAAATACAGTGGATGCTGTGATAGAAGGCTTGGAGCCAGAGACTAAATACAGGGTTTCAGTGTATGCAGCCTACAGTAGCGGAGAAGGAGACCCAGTAGAAGGAGAGGCTTTTACTGATGGTAAGTGTAGTACATTACTACCATATGTAACATTCTGTTTTTGATGAAATTATAATTTTTTTAAAGAAAATGGACCTTTATTTTCCTCATCTTTTTTTTTGTTTTGTTTTGGTTTTTTTCGTGAAAAGTTTCCCCAAACCAAAATGCCACCTCAGCTCAGTCACTACTGGCATTTTGTTGGACCATTAAAAAAGCCATAAAATCTCATCTATGTCATACAGGTTTGGATTCAGCAAGAATTAATTCTAAGTTAAGATATGATTTTGTCTGCATATTACTCTGAAGTCAGCCTTTCATAGGTTTGGTGTGAGTGCTGAAAATCAGGTGGAGGAAATATGGAAAAAGCAAGGAAGAAAAACGGGGTAAATTCCCACAGAATCAATGAGTTTCCGTTCCAAGCTATTGCCCTTCCAGTCTTCACAGTCCTCAAACTGAGGCTCACTGGGTGATTTTGATGCTTGTTATTTACCTTTCTGGGGCTCTTCTTTTTCTTATTTGCCAAACATTATGTTGCATTTGTCAAAGCAGGCTCAAGCCTCTCCTGAAGTGTAGGCAAAGTTAAAAAACACAGAGACCAGGGATGGCTTGTTGCTTTATAGCAAAAACTGGCAAGTAAAGGAGTCAGAATGAACGAAGGGATGCTCTGGATCAGGCTTGACATTTCTGTTGTTTGCCTAAAGGGGCCATGTGAAGATAAAGCCCGAGGGAGAGCCCTGGGGAAGCATCATGTGTGTTTACGTGTCCTTGTGCTCTGTCCTAAGCATCTGTTTTGACTACTGTTGGAGACAGGCTACTTTAACCTTTGTCCTTGACCCAGTGGAGTGGTTCTTAACGTTTTGCAAGAGTAGTGATTGCTGCTGTTAGTAAGAGCTGACTCCCAAAGGTCAAAGCAGACTGCCCTCCTACGGCTTCCTTCTTTGTTCAAGCACAGCAACACTAGCTTTCCTAGCTTTTCCAGGTTAAGTAGGCAGCTTAGCCATAGCCATATAATTTGTGCTGACTCTCTGTGTGCTGACTGAGGGAACTTGCTATAAGGCCTATGAATAGCCCCAGACCTAAGATTAATATTGTATCTTTATGGTCCACACACAATTAGAAATTGTCAGTTCCTAAGAACTACAAAGCCTACCTTACTGTGTGATGAAATACTGACCGATTCCACCATGCCAAGAAGGTTCAGCTTTGCCAAAACCTAGATGGCTTATTTTGGCTGAGAGCCAGCATTGCATACCTGTCAGTTCACTTGGGATTATTTATACCATTTGTACAGCCTGGAAAATATCTCTTAGAAATTGAATGCTGTAATTTGTCGAGAAAATGCTTTATTAGTTCATGGGCTTATTTCAGCACATACACTATGTTGTGATGAGTGATTTTCCAAGCATTTGGAAAGTTACCTCTATTTGCAGGATAGTTTGTATGGAGTTCAACAGCCAGCTGTTTAGGTATTCACCAGCACCTTATTAGACCTGTAAAGTCAAAACTTAGAAAATCTGAACTCTATAGGACATTGTGTTCATGAAAATAAATGACTTTATCACTTTCATTTGAGAGTGCTGAATCCATTATTTAATGGATTACTGAAAAATGTGACTAAATAAAACTCCCAATTATGCTGTGTCATCATGTGATTTATACTTCCCCCTTTTTGCTCTCAGTAGTGAAAATCACACTTCTGTTTGTTTAGTCCATTACGATTAAAAATAATTAACAATGGCCTGTGAGATAGCCCTATGTCTTCTCCACAATCAAATACTGCAATTTTAAAGAAGGCAATTTTATTTTTTACTACAGCAGAACTAATTTTGTAGTCACGCATTTGAATATATTGGTATATGATAAAGTAAAAATTTATCCGTATTTTTACACTGAAAAGTGTCACCAAATGCCAGGACTGTGACAGTAGACAACGAGACAGAAAATACAATGAGAGTTACATGGCAGCCTTCGCCTGGGAAAGTCTTGTCTTATCGTGTGAACTACCGGCCACGCAGTGGAGGAAGACAAATGGTTGGAAGAGTAAATGCTCCCGCTACAAGCATAGTGTTAAAGCGACTTAAGCCCCGAACTACGTATGACATAACTGTTGTTCCAGTTTATGATTTTGGACACGGGAAATCAAGAAAAGGAGAAGGAACAACAGGTATGTACCACAAGGTTGTACAGGATTTCATAATGCAAGTTTTGTTCTTAAAATTAATAATCATGAAACACAGAACAGCATGGTGGAGTCTGCCAAGGTCATGAATTGACAGGCAAATTGAAGAAAATGTTGGAGGTTGAGAAGAGAGTTTGATTTATTTGAAATTTCACTGTGGCATAGCCTGAGCATAGCTTTTTCTGTTGATATTAAAAGGTGTAAATATGGTGTAAAATCTGTTTGAAAATACTAGACTTGTTTTGAAATCCTGTCTTCAGAAGTTCAAACAAGGTGTTTTGTGAGGAAGACAGACCATTTAATCAAGTGTTGTCAGCTCTTTCATAATTTGCCTTTTGCTTGTTGATTAAATAGCTACACAGCATCCCATTATTTAGGTTTGTCTTCTCTGGTCATATTTTCTGTGGAAAACCCAAGGTGCTAAAAATGGGGAGTAGATGACTTTGAAGATTCATCTGTGGAAGTCTGACTTCATGGTCTTTTGGACAGGCTGTCTTCCCCCTCAGAAACTGAAACTCTAAAACATTTATTAAGTCTCAGTGAAGGCATTTTTGTGGTAAAAGCAAAACTCATTTTCTACTCTACCTTTAGTATGACTGTGATGCTGGTCTTACATTTTGTGAGGAAATGTTCTCTAGATGTTCAGATCAACCAGATTTAGTGTCAGTTTTCTGTTTCAATAGATGGAAAGTTATTAACAAAAGAGAATATTTTTCAAGATGTTTCTGCCTATGTGACACTAGTGCCATTCACTGAGGTACTCTTTAAGTAGTTCATGCCATTCTCTGAATAAGGACAGGAAATAAGATAAAGATATCCTAACAGTGGAGATATCAGCATTTCAGTCACTGAAGAAAGATTTCTTCTTTACCTAAAATGTGGTTGATATAAAGGAGTCATGAAAACTTGATCAGCTCTTGACCAATACCTAGTTTTTTAATGCTGAAAATTATACTGAGGTAAATTTTAGATCATCCAGCTGCTTTTGATTTTTGAACTCTTCATCTTGATACATATATGCCTCTCTGCTTTCAGTCTAAATAACTGTGGTGGTAAACACTCTTTGGAAGCAAGTGGGCCCTGAGTCATCTTTTATGTGAAGCTGTCATGATAATTCAGGGAGTATGATGAGAGATGAGACAGAGAATCTGTACTTTTCACTGTGAGTGGGAGTGTATCTACTGTTTCTCAGCAGAATTCACAGTTTGAGGACATTGATGATCTTTCAGCTATAGTTAGACAATTGCACAGGCACAGATACAAGGCAAACTCTTACTGTTTTCCTCTGTCTTTCATGCCAAAGCTATAGTGGTAACTTTCTCTTTAATTCCCATTCTTTTGCAACTTTGAGATTACACTGCTGCAGTATTTTCCATGACTGCACTTTAGAGTTGCACACAAGCAAAAGTTGCACAAAATGCAGAAGCTAGCAGCAGCTTGTTAACCACTCTGTCTGTAAGTACTGCCCTGGAGTGGGCAGCTGTTAGTCTTCTGAGGAAGTTGCTCTTGACCTAAAAACCTCAAGCTGTTTGGCTGGCACTCCTCTGAAGAATTGTGTTTTGACACACTGCCACACCTGTGGTTGGTGAAGTTGCTTTAGCTGCCAGGCAGTTTATCCCTCAGTCCATTGGCTGCAGAGGGAGCCTCAACAATAGTGTTAGCCCATGTACCTATTGGTTAGATAGCTAAAATCAAGTGACAGGAATCTCACCTTTCATCTCTTAATATTTGTCTTTGTGCCTAAAGAAAGGAACAAAGAGTTTAGGACTGTCACTAATACTGGATTTGCATATATATTTTTACAGAAAAGCATACTTGTTGATTTTTTTCCATGTGCAGACCTGATCTAAACTCTCTTCTTTCCCACCCTTTCAGCTTCTCCCTTTAAGCCACCTCGAAACCTGAGAACTTCTGATTCAACTATGTCAAGTTTCCGAGTAACATGGGAGCCAGCCCCGGGAAGAGTGAAGGGCTACAAAGTAACTTTTCACCCTACTGAAGATGATGGGAGTCTTGGAGAATTAATTGTGGGGCCATACGACAGCACAGTGGTATTGGAGGAGCTTAGGTATGGATATTCCCTCATGTTGGTTTTTGTTTTGTTTTGTTTTGTTTTGTTTTGTTTTGTTTCCTTTAAATAACTTTAGCCTAGGATTTTGTTTAATCATTATCTGGTATTGAAATGCCTGGCAAAATCTACTGTAAGTGAGAAAGTAATTTTGTCAATAAGCCATGAAGGTCTTGTTATGCCATCTCTGAAAGGTACCTGGCAGGTCTCTTTCTAAGATTATCCATTTACATCACTTGTGGTGTTCTCACAGGAACTGAAGGAGGCAAAGGTATAGGCTGGAGCTGTATTCTGCATTTCACATATGAGAAAGATAATGGAATACTGGAGGATATTTGGGATTTCTGAAGTTTCCTCTCAAAAGTTTCTTGTCTCACGTTTCTCGAAAGATGCTTAGTTTAGTTTTTGGTTCATTTTCTTGGAGGCTTGGATTTTTAAAGCAGGCTTCACACCATGGCATAATCTGTTAGGCAAGTATACTAAACATAATTAAAATAGGATCATTAAGTCAAAGAATCATACAGTCATAGAATGGTGTGGGTTTAAAGGGACCTTAAAGATCATCTAGTTCCAACCTCATTGATGTGGGCACTTTCCACTAGATCAGGTTGCTGAAAGCCCCATCCAGCCTGGCCTTCATGTCCTGTGATGGGATACCCACAGCTTCTCTGGGCAACCTGTTCAAGGGTCACACCACCCTCACAGTAAAGAGCTTCTTCCTAATATCTGATCTAAATCTACTCTCAGTTTAAAGCCATTACTCTTTGTCCTATCACTACATGCCCTTGTCAGAAGTACCTCTCCAGCTTTCTTTTAGGCTCCCTTTAGGTGCTGGAAGCCTACCATAAGGTCACCCCAGACCCTTCTCTTCCACACCTCTCAGCCTGTCTTCGCAGGATAAGTACTCAGTCCCTCTGATTATCTTTTTGATCTTCCTCTGGACTCATTACAAGAGATCCAAGCCCTTATATTGGTGTCTCCAGAGCTCGATGCTATGCTTCAGGTGGGGTCTCAGATGAGCAGAACAGAGGGTGAGAATCACCTCCCTTGACCTGGTGGTCGCTTCTTGTGATGCAGCCCAGGCATCACTCCCAGTCCCTGCATTTGCCTTCTGTGACCAGTGTGGCTGGAACACTTTTCAGTGAAGACTGAGGAAAAATATAATTCAGTACCTCAGCCTTCTCCATATCCTGGGTAAACAGGTCTCCTGTTTTCCCCTGGAGGGGGCCCATTTTTTCCCTAGTCTTCCTTTTATCATCAATGTACTATAGAAACTTTTCTTGTTGCCCTTGATGTCCCTGGCCTGATTTAATTCTATCAGGACTTTAGCTTTCCTAACCTGATCTCTGGCTGCCTGGACAATTTCTCTTCCGAGAATTAAACAACTTGAATGAGGAAGGCTATAAATTTAAGTATAGTGAGTAAAATCAGCTTTTAAATTGTTGAAACTTCAGTGTCTTGTGGAAGAGCTAGTATTTGGGCTTCATGTTTTAGCATCTTCTTTTCCATGTGGTACTTTTTTCCTGCGAGAATTTAATAAGTGAAGTGTTTACCTTCAAAAGCTTCAATAGCTTTGGCTATTTAACTAGCCAAATAACTTTTGTTAAAGTACACCTCTTTAACAATTTCAGGGCAGGAACTACCTATAAGGTAAATGTTTTCGGGATGTTTGAAGGAGGAGAGAGCAACCCTCTGGTTGGACAAGAGATGACCACCCTTTCAGATACTACTTCGGAGCCATTTTTATCTAGAGGTAAACATGACTGAATTGAAGAAAAGGCAGTCTTGTATTTTGGATTAAAAAAAAGACCAAAAGTTTACTACATTGCCTTTTTGTTTTTCTAATGCACATACATACTTGTTTACAGGATTCATTTCCTTCCCTGATGACATAAACCCTGGTCTGAAATGACCACAAAGCATGCCCCAGTTCACAATTCTAGTCCTCTGCACCCTTCAGATGATCTTACAAAGATGATAATGCAGGCAACTTGTGTTTTGCTGATTATTCAAAGCCATCTGCATTGCATTTTCAAGCTGTCCACATCTGTGTTAAATCACATAAGGTCACATTCTTGAACAGAGATCATGGCTCATCTACAGGGGTGTTCACAGGAGTAGAACAAGGAATTTTAAGCAGATTGTTGGCCCTTTGTTTGTCCTTTTATGGTGACTTTTTCTTTTAAGACTAAGATGACAATGAAAAAAGTTCTGATAGTTGGGAATGTCCCAGTGTTAATGTATATTATTTAAGTTTATATTCAATATACTCATTGTTTAGTCTTTTACTATAGTAGTATTGTAATATAGTAGTAGTATATTGTACAGTTTTTTACTATAGTAGGAGGAGACTTTTTCAGAAAGGCAATTGGCAGAGTGCTCTCTGGTATCTCTGGGAGTTTCTCACTGTGTAGCTAAACCTTTCTTTCAAGGTTTCTGTGAATGTTACTATCTCCCTTTGGTGTGGTTAATAGGCCTCGGCATATTAATAGTTGTGCTCACCACACTCTCAACTATACCACCTGAAGAAAGTTTCAGGGCTCAGTCCTTCATGGACAGCACAAAAAAGCAGGTCTGCTTCTGAATAGCCAAGTATCCACGAATAAGTAAAGCCTTTTCTCCTCTTGTCATTTCAATGCTTGCATAACCATTAGAGAGAATTTGGTGAGGAGAAAGAACCTAACTGCAAAGTCCTTTCAGAGTTAAATAAAGAAAAAAAGTTTCTGATAGCTGACTGTATTGTGTCTGCTCAGCCTACACTGGGCTGTGTAAAAAATACTCATCTTGTATATAACTTTATTGAAATATTTTTAGAAACTTCTTAATTAATTGGTGTCCTCCTCTGTCTAATACTGGAGGGTAAAACTGAAAAAAAAACCCTCTACACCAGGCCATCAGTGACATTAGACTAAAGCTTTAATAAGGCTGGCAAAAAAATTGCACCAAGAGTGGTTTGTTATTTTTCATTATATTAGGTGTCATTTCTGTCTTCAGTGTTATATTCTTTAAGCTAATTAGTTTTACTAATGCATGGATTTGAGTCATGGTTAATGTGAAAAATGAATTTATATCTTGGACTGTAAATGTAGTAGTAAATCATTTATTAATAGGGGGAAAAAATCACCCTAGATCTGGCACATTTCCTAGAATTTTCCATGTGGGGAACTATAGTATGTTGGAAGAAATATAAAAGTCAAAATAGATTAACTTTTATATTGTACATAAAGCTAACTTTAACATCCATATTAAAGTTATGCATGCAATTTTTTGAACTAACATGGTTTGACTTAAACCCTACTCCCAACTGATTTTATTGTCCTGACTAAAGACTAGATCTATATTTTCTGTGCAGAAGAGGATCATGCTTTTAACCCCCAGGTACATGGAATAGTTATATTCATGAGTCTACAGTGTTGGATCAATTCTGTGGAACATATATGAAATCACAATATCTTTCAACTGTGATGAGTGTGGCTGATTTTTCTCAATGGGATTTCTTCCATATAAAGACCAGAAGCTCTGATGGCAGGAAGCCAGAAAATTTGCAGCTGGTAACAAAATCTACAGGAAAAAAGAGAGAAAGGATTTTGGTGGTTTTTTGTTTTTTTTTTTTTTGGCACATGGCTGTGGATAAAATTATTGTGTCTTTCTGTTTTGTATAAATATTTTGTGATTTTCCTTGTGATGAAAACAATATGATGCATATTTTATTCTGTAATTTGTAAACTGAAGATATTTGGAATAACTTCCTACCTTTTTAGAACATTGCAGCTTAATATAAATGTTTGTTCTTGTTCCCTCTGTATCTCTTGACCTGTGTTTATGTTTGTGTGTCTTCTCTGGATTGTGCTCTTTCTTTTCTGTACATGCAAACTTCTATACCACGTGTATTACTGTCTTTTTCCCCTGAAAATTGAGGAATGCTATTTATTTGAAAGTGATCGTAATATATGCTTTTAATCCCACTATTACATGGTTGAAAATTAATCAGTAGTTTAGCTGTGACAGACTAAAATACCATAAAATTGTATCATCTGATAATGCTCACTGCCATATCAGTGGTTCATTTAGCAGTCTTGTACAAAACTTCTGAAATCAAGTTATCAGCCATCTTTAAAGACCCAAACAGACAATGACATGACAATAGAGAACACTGGCCTTGACATTTGCAAAGGCTTATTTTTAAAAGGAAACATACATGAAGAAATTTATACAGCTTTGCCATGGAACCACTGACTAGTGTGAATAATGCTCTCAAATAGGTCATACTTGACAGAGTGCCAGTGAATAAAAGTAGAGCTATTTTGGAAGCTAACTCATGACATATGTCATCTAAAAGGATGGGGAAAGAAAGCCATCATGCTAAGGCTATATTTTTCTGGTTGACACGACAGGTTTAGAATGTAGAACCAGAGCAGAAGCTGATATTGTGCTGCTGGTGGATGGCTCATGGAGTATCGGGCGGCCAAATTTTAAAACCATCAGGAACTTCATTGCCCGTATTGTTGAAGTTTTTGATATTGGTCCTGACAAAGTACAGATTGGTAAGTTCTCATATGTTGGAGGGAAAATGGAGCATAATTGCTACAGAGGCACATAATAACTGAGTAATGATGGCTTTTTTCCCAGGTCTTGCACAGTATAGTGGTGATCCCAGGACAGAATGGAATCTCAATTCTTACCGAACCAAACAGTCTTTGTTAGAGGCTGTAGCCAACTTACCATACAAAGGAGGCAATACTCTAACAGGTATGTCACAGTGCCAAAATTTTACTCAAGCTCCAGTGAACACGATTCTAGTAGCTGACCCTGCTGACCCTGATATTCAGTCAACTCAAAAGTGTCTGTGGTGAAAGGGACTTAACAGTTCAACTCAGTATGGTTGGAAGAGAACAGGTCTAGCATAGGCTTATAAACTCAGGAGAAATGTGATAGAAGAGAGATTGGGTGATGAAGAGCTTGTGTTGGTGTTGAGACTATGAGAAGAAGAAAGGTCAGTTCCATGTCAGGGTTGGGATGAAGACAACCAGGAACCAGAAGGAAGGCTAGTGGAAGTCAGGATGCAATAATCTCTTTTACCATGACTACTATATGAAAATAGTTTACCGTGATGGTTACTTTCTTTGTGTCATGCTAGGAATGGCCTTGGATTTCATCTTAAAAAACAACTTCAAACAACATGCTGGCTTAAGGCCCAGAGCTCGCAAAATTGGTGTTCTCATCACTGATGGTAAATCACAAGATGATGTAGTCACCCCTTCAAGAAAACTCAGAGATGAGGGAGTGGAACTGTATGCAATTGGTAAGTATTATATGAAGAGTTGGCCTGCAGCAACCCCCTCCTGCCCGTCTGCTAAACACACAGAGAAGTGGCCACATATATAAGTACATATGTTTAGGGGCTTAATTGCATGGTATTGTGTTTCACAGCCAAAATTTCTAAAGGGTTTTGCTTTCTTCTCCTCTTGTAAGGTATTAAAAATGCAGATGAAAATGAACTGAAGCAGATTGCAACGGATCCAGATGACATCCATGCTTACAACGTTGCAGATTTCTCCTTCCTGGCTGACATTGTTGATAATGTAACCACGAATCTATGTAACAGCGTGAAAGGTCCAGGTACATCACATTTTCAGTCTATTTTATCCTTTTTCCATTGTCGTGCTTGCATTGCTAATTCCTTTTTATTACTTATTGGGGACACTGTGTTAGCCGTGGGCTGTTTTTTCAGCTGCTGGTGTGAGGAAGTTGTACAGACCGCCTGGACTACCCTGCAGGAGTTCTTCCTTTACTTCCAACAGTGACTATGTTATAACTAACGCAGCATGACATTGCTGGATGTGCCTTCTTTTTCTCCTCAGAATCGTGAAGTATCTTAGTATGTCAGCTTTTTACTCACTGTGGCATGTTCTTTGATGATATTTGTCCAATAAGGAAAATTTTAGCAGCCCTGCTCTTTTCAGGTATTAATGTCTGTCAGCCCAAAACCAAAGCTGGGCATGGAAAAATAATAATGTTAGCTGATGGTTCTTCAGTGAAACACTGGTGTTGAAAGTGGAATAGGAATTACAGGGAACTTTTTTAGTCTTGAGTGTGTTAAGGTGAGCCATCTCTTCATGCAGTTGTTTTAAGAATTCCTGAGGAAAAAGAAATATAAGCAGCTACACGAAGTGCATTTTTTCCCTTCTGATAAGATAAATGAATATCTTTTTAATTTGTTTCACTCTTGCAGGTGATTTACCACCTCCTTCAAATTTAGTTATTTCTGAAGTGACACCTCGTTCTTTCAGACTGAGATGGACCCCACCTCCTGAGAGTGTTGATAGATATAGAGTAGAATATTATCCTACCTCTGGAGGTAGCTCTAAACAGGTTAGTATTATATGTTCATCTTTGACATTGTCCAGTATAACCTTGGACTTCCACATCATAGTAATATCATTCTGAATTTGTGCTGTGTATGATATAACAGTAAATTAAAAATGCTCCTAAGGTCAAGAATATCATGCTTTGTTAAATTATACACAAAATTACAAAAAATAGGAGTATGTATATGACTTCGGTTGTTTTAATATCATGAATCCAGAAGTATGAAGAGTTGTCTTCTATTTCTACTAATTCCTTTATTTTCATATTCCACTGTCATATATTAGTTGAAATATGTCTGTACCAGAAATTTTCTGACCATACTCATGGTAGGCCCACTGTCCTTTTCATGCATTTTCTTCTGATTAGAAAACAAGACAGTGGGGGGATACAGTTTGTAAGAAGTGCTTAGATTAACACTATATGATTCCAAACTGTTTATTGCACAGGATCAAAGTTATCTTGTGGCTGTTACTGCTCTACACAGAGAGCCAGTGACTGGCAACCCTTGGTTCTAGGAAATCTGAATTGCTCATTACTCTCTTTAACCAGGCAGAATAGTATTCAGGAGAATGAAGTGTTTAGAAGAATGAAGTTATGTGTCTCTGCATACCTAGATCTAAACTTCCCATCTCTGAATGGCTTTTAAACTTTAACTCATGTTTGGCTCATGGAGAGTTCAAGATTTGGCGTCTGATTAAAGTTTGAGCTGTCATTTCAGTGCACACTGACTTTACAGTTTGACTGCTTCCTGGAGTTTCTGTTCTGTAAGGTGTTGCTAATGCCTTGTGCTGTAACCATCTAGATTATCCCGGATTTTGAATTTTTTCCCAAAGTGGCCCTTTTTTCCCTGGTCCTTTCTTTATGTTCTTTAGTAACATAGAAGTGTAAACTATGCATGAAATCAGAATGCACTGTAAGTGATGCTAAGTAGATGCAGCTCAATTTGAACCAAGTGTCTCTGAGATTTCCCTACAGCTTGCTTTGCAAAAATAATGGTATATTGTCAGGCAAAATGTATACAAAAGTAGGACCAGACTTTTATTTATCTCCTTGTCATTGATTTCTGCAGTTTCGCTAGGAATGACTGCTTTTCTTAGAGATAAGATTACAAACATATTTGTCTTACAGTGATTAACATTGCTTCTCTTGTAGTTTTATGTAAGTAGGATGGAAAGAACAACAGTTCTGAAAGACCTGCAACCTGAAACAGAATATGTGGTTAATGTGTTTTCTGTGGTAGAAGATGAAAGCAGTGAACCTCTGATTGGCCGGGAAACAACTTGTAAGTTAGAAATGAATCTTGAATAACATGTTAACAGCCAGTTTGGCACCTGTCCAGTAGAACTTTTAGCATTACAGGTTTTCTTCTTAGCAGATGCAAAATATTTCATTTGAATTACTAAACTGTATTGTGTTACTCTGGTTGTTCAGAGCTTGTTGTCTGGAAAGCTTCAGCAAAGTGAATCTGCAATGTGGTAGACAATATTTGCCCCAGCCTCTTTCTAGGCTCATGAAACATGGTGTACAAAGCTAGAACAACAGACATGAATTACAAGACAGAGTTTATAAATTCCTGAAATCTGATCATAAACAAATGTGTACTCCTTCATTTTTATGCTAGGTAATCAATTCCTGCTACTACCAGACACAATTAGCAAATTTCTAATTGCAATTTCTAATTAGCAAAAGCCAATTCAATGTCAGTTTTATAACTTAGCTATGTGTCTCCTATGAGCTGTCTACATGATTGATTTCAGGTGTATTTATGCTGAATGCAACACAGGGTGACTCTTCTGTCTCTTTAATAATATTGCATGTTTGCTGTTCTTTTCACTTATTTTGTATTGGGCTTGTCAAAAATCCTTAAAATATGTGTATAATTTTTATGAAGTCTGTGTTAATTTTTGATATGGTTTTATGGAAACTTTTCATTTATTTAGTAATTTGAGAAATACAGAAAACAAAGACAAAGACAAAAACCCTCTTTGTACAGAATCCATGACAAGCCAGTCATGTTGTTTCATATTAGAATTTTCATGTGAGTTACTGTTGCTTTTTAGAAGACTGAAGCATTCCAGTGCAGACTTGTAAGAGTTTTAGCTGTGTAAGTAGAAAATCTGTAGCCACATTCAAAATGGGACGACCATTACCTTGCTTGTAAACTAAGAATTTAAATACCACTGTTTGCAGATCACCTCTCCACTACCCATAATATGCCCTAATATCCATGTTCAACATTCTCGGTGATATGACCTGTGATATAAAATATGATGAAGATGAAAAAAATGAATTAATATATTTATTTTATTTGACAGTGCCAATGTCTTCAGTTAGAAACTTAAATGTTTATGATATTGGATCAACTTACATGAGAGTGAGATGGGAACCTCTCAATGGAGCTACTGGTTATTTGTTAACATATGAACCTGTGAATGCCACAGTCCCAGCCACAGAGAAAGAGGTAAGAGAATTTGTCTTTGCTACCTGTACTCTACCAAAAATAATTAAGAAAAACTGTTAGACTATCGTAATAGTCAAAAGACTGGCATGTACTTCTTGAAGTGCAGTGAACTTACTGGGAAATTATATACAATGACATCAGTCAGGAAACTGTAAATATACTGTGAATCTCACAAACAAAATTCCCTTGAAGTTAAATCACTGCTTGTTTTTCTGCCATTGCTTTCCTCAGTTTTTAAACATGGTGTGTTGTTTTTCATGTGCAGATGCGTGTGGGACCATCCGTGAATGAGGTGCAGCTGGTAGATCTCATCCCCAACACCGAGTACACTTTAACAGCTTACGTATTGTTTGGTGATATGACGAGTGACCCACTCACCACACAGGAAGTGACGTGTATGAACATCTTGATTTTTATTTTGTTATTGCTTCAGCAACATTTAATTTTAATTATATTTCATGCAACAGTTTTTATATAATCTGTTTCATTTAGAAGACCATCTTAACCACCTTTTATGCATTTTCTAACACTCACACATTTCCCAAAGACCTCAAAGGCAATTTCAATGAAAAGGGTCCAGCCACTAAAAGGGGAACAAAATAATTTTTAACTTGAATAATGAAGGAAATCTTGAGATTACAGTGTTTTTAAAAGGTCTCAATTTTGCTTGTATTAATTTAGAAACCTTGTTCCCAAATTCAGACATCCTCTTAACTATAGAAAATACTGAAGAAACATGTCATATTAAAAAAAATAGATCTGAAAATGGCTTCCTGTGGATACAGAAAAGCCTGTTAGAAGGATTTTCCAGTGTTGCAGTGTTCTGTGTGAATCTTTTCTTTCTCACACAAACTATCAAAACAATAAGATGTTTTTTCTGTAACTATCTGTGCACCTGGTGTTTGTCTGAGTCTTGTTATGGTACACTGGTGAAATGGATGTTTTAACACCTCACCCAGTCACCCTGAGGGGTGGATGGGCACTGACCAACATCCTTATGGGATTAAGACATATAAGTGGATAATTAATTAATTAAAAAACCACATTTTCCAGCTGACTGCGTTTGGATTCTTTTCCTGGTCTTTGCCTACTGCAACAGCTTCCTTTTTTATACCTTTCCTTAAACATTTCCTATTGGCAGAGGCATGCTTCTGGTCTAGATGCATACAACATGGTTACTTCTATGTCCTTTAAAATTTTAACCATTAACCATAGATGAAAAGTGGCTATTGTCACCAAAAGTTATGGTCTTAAGCCCTGATACTTATGGAAGTGTTGTGCTCATAATTTACAAGGGTGAAGCTAGCATAGTTTATAACTATTCTGGTCATTGCTGGGAAAATAAGTTCCTGAACCGTCTCATCTAATGTCCAAGACGATGAACTTCTCAGAAAGTGATTGCCTCCATTCACTGAAAAGACTTTCACTTTCACTGAAAGACATGAAGAGAATTCACTTCCATCTGTGAGAGACCTATACCTCTGCTATGAATAGCATTCACTTACTACTACCATTTTTTTTTTCAGTACCTTTGCCTGGACCCAGAGGTTTAACAATTCAGGATGTTACTCACAGCACCATGAATGTCCTTTGGGATCCTGCCCCAGGAAAAGTTCGAAAATACATCCTAAGATACAAAATAGCTGATGATGCTGAAGTAAAGGAGGTAAAATTTTTAAAGTACTAGGAAAGAGTTTTATTTTGAGAAGTTAAATTACTAAAATAATAGTAAAAGTATTAGTATAACCCACCACTGAGAATAAAGAACATCAGTTCATGGTGATTGCAGTCAGGAAAGGGTATTGATTTCTCAGAAACTGAATGAGCAGAAGATAGATTTCTTTGGGTACTCCCTTCTTCCTCCTCCTCCTCCTTTACGGAGGTAAAATCCTTAAACAGACTGCATAATTTTAATATGCTTTGGTAAATAGTCATTTCTACTCTCTGCTTAAGTATCATCTTGCCAAGGTCTAAGAACAGCTTACAATTAAGAGGATAGGATAGAGGAATAAAGGTATGTTAGCCCCTTTGCCTACTGACAGAATGTGTGTGAGCATTGTTAGAGATGTCTTTCAGTTATGTGCAAGCTTTCCTTAATTGCACTGCTAGGCATAAACCAGCTCTTGGAGAATTAAATTTTTTTTTTTAAGGGAACCAGAATTTTCTAAAGGTTAGTCTGCATCCTTGTTTCCAAAGGAATAAAGCAGTGAATGATCCACAAATACTATGTGTATCTGATATAATAATGTTTTGCAAGGGAATTAGTAGAGAACATTCAATATTCAGCTGTAAATTTAAGGGTAAATGGCAAAACTTAGTGCAGAATACTTCTTTGTTTTTCAGTGCAGGAATTCTGCCATTAGACCAAATGCAGAGTAAGAAATAGAGCAATTTACAATCCTTTAAGTCACTATTTTTATTCTTAGGTGGAACTTGACAGACTCAAAACCAGCATTACTCTCTCTGACCTTTCCTCCCAAACACTGTACAATGTAAAAGTTGTTGCTGTATATGATGAAGGGGAATCCCTACCAACAAATGCAGAGGCTGTCACACGTAAGTTTTCCTAATAATCTTTCTTGTGGTTGTTTTTGCCTTATGTTTGATTTAAGTGGTGTGTGTTGCAATACGTTGTTGAGTTTAGGTGGAGCTCTAATTTAATCTCAGAAATACTTTACTTGTACTTGTAGCATTATTTGCAATGTAATAAACCACAGGAATCTTAGATGAGTTGTGTCTTATTGCAGTGAACACTGACATTGCAGTCTGCAGAGATGTGAAGAGCAACTGAAGCAAAACTATTTCAATTTAAAGACTGAAGGAGAAGTGTAGGTGTAGAATTGGTAAGAAAATATGAGGACAGAGGAAATGTTTAGCAAGTCTATGCAGGAATCTAGGAAAGTGAGTAAGAAGCTGAGCCATATACTAGAGGATTAGAGAGACGTGATCCTGCCTCTGATCCAAGAGAGGTTTTGCATCATGGAATGCTAAAGCAGCCTTTACTTTTAGAGAATCATAAAGGCAGCATTTGAGTAACCTCAACAAATAGAGGCAAGGAAATGGAGTTGCACAAGCTGTAAGTTCTGATCTCCATACAGGAGATGTGACAGACTGAAAGTGAGAAAGCAGGTATCAAGGAAGTTCTCATCCCGATCAAGGCTTAAGATTTAAGAAGACAGTTAACCAGAAAAGCTACAATAGAAAAGAGTAATGTTACCTTTTCACTGTCCCTCCATCTGGTGTGAAAAAGAAGAAAAACCCATGAATATTCTCGCTCATTTTTTCTGCTGAATTTTTCATTTGGTAGTCTGATGTATTTAAAAATGTGAGATTTTCTGCTTGCCATTGTGCTAGTCTTTGTTCTATACCTGTGTTTTTGTGTGAATGTGTGTGTAAGGAAAGAAGAGGAAAGCTCTGCCAAAGAAATTATTTTTATTTTAATTCTCTGGTTCTACCTATTTACATATTTCTTCCCAGGGGCTATAATATTTTGCTCCCTTAACCTACAGTTAACCTCTGTGAATTCTTTCTAAATAAGTGGTGACTTATTTGGCTTATATAAAGAATTTTAAGATTTGCGAGAAACTCATGCAGGAACTTGACCTGTGTCTATGGGAGTTCATATTCACTCCATATAACTCCAAAATGTAACAGCCAGGGCTTCAGTTGTTTTGAGTAGGCATGTGAGTTGTGACCTCTGATGAGGTCAGTAGAGCTACATCTGTTTTATCAGGTGATGACCTAATGATGTGACCTTATGAAGGATGATTTGCTTAGTGTAAGTGGACTGGGTTATACTACAGTGTTTGATTGTAGTCATTAGAAGCATGGTAACTGAGAGATGAACCTTCTATATAATCTTCTAAATTATTTGTCTGAGTAATTCCTTTGTTTAATTGTATTTATTTTGTAGTTACATTTTGTGGAATGATTTTCCTTTTCTTGTAACAGAGCCTGTGCCAGCACCAGTCAATCTCAGAATCACAGATATAACCACGAATAGTTTCAGAGGTACTTGGGATCATGGAGCTCCAGATGTCTCTCTATATAGAGTAAAATGGAGATCCTATGGAATAGAAAAACAGGAGGTAAGAATAGAGAGCCACCTTATGCTTTCGAGGGCAGTCTCTCAGAGGGTGTATTTTTGAATTCAGAGATGTAATTAATAAATGGCCTATAACTTGCAAACTCTTGTTGTGCTCTGTGAAAATTCAGTGAGAAGTTGTAGGACATATACTTACAGCCACTTGCAGTGACGTTACTGAGTGAAAAGTTACTCAGTTCTATCCCACTCTGTTTGCCTGTTTCATTTGTATGTTTTGGTTTTGTTTATTTATTTTTGTCCTTTTTCTTTAATTTCTTCACAAGACTATCTTAAGTGGGAATGAGAATAGTTTCATCTTTGAAAATTTGAATCCAGATACATTATATGATGTCTCAGTTACTGCCATCTATCCTGATGAATCAGAAAGTGATGAGCTCATTGGCAGTGAACGAACATGTAAGTAAATAAAGGGATTCTGCATGTTGTTGTTCATAGTTATTAAAACAGAAGGCATACACATACAAGAATTCTGAAAATTCTTTCTACTTTTTTCCTAGTACCCTTGGTACCTATCACTACACAAGGTAAGAATCTGAATTTCCAGGTACCTTTTTATTGAAGGAAACTCATAGCTCTCTTTTTCTAAACTGTGACGAATGTTGACATTAAAAAACTGAGATCATTTAATAAATATTATTGTGTATTTGAGAGAATACTAAACACTAGATTACCACATGTTTATTGTTTTACAAACATTACAGTTTATGTTCCTCTGTACTTAATACATTCTACTCTTGATCAGGCATCCATGCAGCCCTAAAAGTATGAATGAAGTGCTTGTCTCTGCTCTTTGGTGAACTACATATTTATTCTTTTCTTTATTATGCTTCTCAGCCCCAAAGAGTGGCCCACGAAACCTTCAGGTGTACAATGCAACTTCACACAGTTTGACTGTGAAATGGGATCCTGCCAGTGGTCGAGTGCAGAGATACAGGATAATTTACCAGCCTATCAGTGGGGATGGCCCTGAACAGACGGTAACTAAATTTGAAGTGCTAAAGTTTTTCAACCTTAAATGAACCTTCTGCAAAGTAATCCATTAGAATAATTTCTTTTCAAAGCACAACACTCTAGATATTAATCACCTTTTACATGAAGGTTTATATTTATAGTGAGTAAGTATATACTCCTACCTTTTTTTTTCTCCCCTTTCAAATCCAAGTTAGAATACTCTTAATTGAGCAGCAATAACTTTGGATGCATCCTGTTTTCTCAAAAATCACATAATCATAGACTCATTTAGGTTGGAAAAGGTCTTTAAGGTCATAAACTCCAACTGTTTATCTATAGAGAAAACTAAAATAAAGTGTGTTGAGGAATAAGTCAAGCAACATGTAAGGCTACAAGTCACAGATATAAGTGTCACAACAATCAATAATATGAACTACCATGACTGCTTTCAGAGTCCAGAGTTTTCCATTGTTTTCATAGTGTGATTCACGTGCTATCAGAGGACTTTGCCATGGAACATGCTGTGAACAGTTGAGACTGTCTCTCACCACTCTAGGGTCAGAATAACCACCCAGAGGTAGCAGTTTCAAAAAAATCCATGCAAAACGTGCTAATGAAGTATTTAAGGTATTTTAGACTCTTTTAATATGATGAGAACCTGTAGTGCTATGGAGAGACAGCACTCTATGATCAGCCAGCTTCCCTGTGTCGTCAGCAAGAACTGTTTTGACTACTGGCAGCCTACACAACACAGCCTGGGAATGGTAATTCAGTCAGGCTGTTTATCAGAAGTGTGTGCTACTTAAAAATGCCCTATTCTGTAGTGGGAGGCCGTTGTGGTTACTGTCAAATGAGTCAGAGAAACACTCTCAGATGAGAACCACATTCACTTAGCTTGCTCCTGTAATCGGAGATCACACATGTTCAGAAGTGTATCTAGGAATATTTACTTTAGAATCAGTTGGATATTTACACACCCATTTTAACTCTCTTCTGAACAACATGCATTTGGGTTGAGGTAATTGAAATGTATATTGGGTAGTCAAACACAATTTTAGTGAGAAATCACTAGAGGAAAAGGAACAGCAATAAGTTTAATTAATATCTGTAATTAAATGCTGGTATGGAGTAAAAAGAGAATTATGATCATTCTCTTGAAATCTGTGCAAAGAATATAGTTAATAGACTTAATTGCTTACAGCTGGATAGAGTCAAGCAGCGACAGTTGGAGAAAACACCTCTATTTAAGGAGAGCACACAGAACTCTTATACTCTGTTCATGGCATTTAATGTCTGTCTGCTAATGACTTGCAGTCATATGATCATAATTCATTCTCTTCTTTTGTTACTCTGATATTTTATTAAACTGTGGATGCTGGGTAGTAGAACAGTCCCCACCCAGGTACTTAAAATAGAATTTCTGGAGGGGTTTTTATTGCCCTGTCTGATATTTAATGGTCTCAGCACCAAGAGGAATCACAGCAGATTTGAAAACAGGTCTGCAAAAACCGTGCACAGAACTGCAGAGACCATCATGATCATTTAGGGTCAGGTTTTGAAAGGCAATCAGATACTAAAATGTAGAGGCAGCCATGGTGGGATGATAAAAGCATTTGTGCTTTGAAAGGAGCTTTGTACACTTGAGTACAAAAAAACCCTTTGATTGTAGGTTAAAATAGTCTGCTTGTAAATTAAAATAATCTACTGCTATGAAACGTGAAGATGTGTAAATGCTTGCCCATTATCAGTTCTTCATCAACAATGATTTTAAGTGTTATGCTGAACGCATGAGCTGAATAGGCTTTGAAAATGTGCAGATAGTCTTAAAAGTACAAAGAATGATAGGGTATATGCAGTTACAATATAATTTGTGCTGGTACAGAACTGGCAGTTGATATATAATTGTGGTTGTATGCAAGTTCGGAGATTTTAAAGAATAGTGGCTTTGTGTCTAAACTTGCTAAAACCAATATGTACTAAATATTACTATTGTTCAATGTCTACTGTCAGTGTCAGTCACAAGAGCATTGCAGCATTTGTTGTGTCAGAGTGTCTTCCACTCTGCATCAAATGCTTGTGTTCTTTACTATACTAGTAAGCATGAAAGAGACAGTATAAAAGGGATTTATAAAAAGGATTTTAATATTTTCCTTTTGTTTTGCTGCAGACTACTGTTGGAGGACGACAGAACAGTGTGGTGATACAGAAGCTGCAGCCTGACACACCATATGCTATTACTGTGTCATCAGTGTATGCAGATGGTGAGGGGGGACGAATGACGGGACGAGGCAGAACCAGTAAGTAACTTCTTCAGGTCTTCTTATTAGGTACAAAACAATATTGATGTATTGCTTTTCCGAAGAGCTGAGAAAAATTTCTTAAGGTGAAATACATCCTATCTGTATTTGTCATTTGTCCTTTGGTGGCTTTCAAGTTTCCAAAGTAAGAACACCTGTCAGTCTACTGGCTGTAGAGAAGCCCTGGACCACTTTGACCACCAGCCTTTTACTGGATTTTTACAGTTTTTACAGCTGAGAGAAACCCTAATGTTACTATGGAACTTCTTCCTCATTTTAATTTGTTTGCTTTATGCCACAATGTAATAAACACCTTACAGCATCTGAAGGCATGTTACTCTCATATATGTGTGCTTTTAAGCACCTTCAGTTGAGAGGCTGACCTTTAGAGTGTGCACTTTAGGACTCTACCATTTTATGCATTCTTTTGATCCTGCTCTAGAAATCACTGAGTGATTTGCTACCGGAGACACTCCAGGTATAAAACCCATTTCAATATATTTAAGTAATTAATTATCTAAACATAAATTTATTAATTGAGTTGCATTTACTTTAATTATGAACTTGCAATGGAAATTCAGACTCAGGAATGTGTTTGGTGAGGAATGAAGAAAAAAATCCTAATGAACTCATTGCATAAATCCAAAATAGTGTCCATGAATAAATTTTTATAACTAGTATTTTTTATGCTGTTGGATGGGGCTGGATGTTCTGATTAATGAAGACAAGTAAGATTTAACATGAGCTACTAAACCTATTTTTAAAATTTCCTAAGGATACATTATAGAGGCATGATCTGACAGCAATAATTAGAGAAGAGGGTTCCACATTTCTGACAGCTCATTGATCTGTTTCAGAACCTCTCACCACTGTGAAGAACTTGCTAGTTTATGACCCGACAACCAGTACTTTGAATGTTCGATGGGATCATGCAGAAGGAAGTCCTCGCCAGTACAAAGTGTTTTATGGACCTACAGCTGGAGGTGCAGAAGAAATGGTAAATTCTTCATATGGATCTCACTAACCATCTCAGATAAATTACAGCTCATGGTGCTGGTGAGAGAAATGCTGCTGAGAGAAATAGGTCTTGTTTGCCTATGGGTTGCCTTTTTTTTCTGTTCATAGCCACTGTGGAAAAAATGCACAGCATCTCCATGAAAGTTCCTACTATATGTATTACAGATGTTTGATTTCATATAATAGACCATCAGTGATCAGTTCTTAGCATGGGATTTAATACCACACACAATTTTTTGTTTCTTTATTCCTAGGGCACTGCGTGTGAATGTAAAACTGACTTCAGGGTGTACAAGAGGTTATAAAGTTTGCAGACCTCATTTCTACCTATTTTTACTGCTAAGAAGTCATGTGACTGTAGTGTCATGTGACTGTGGTGTCATGTGACTGTGGTGTGAAATGTGACCATTTCACAAATGGTATTTGTGAAAGCAGAAAAATCCACATTCTAATGTCCTGAAATTATTTATTTACCAAAGAGCTAAAAGAATCCTGAAAATAGGAAATCCTTGCTGCAGACTGGGAAATATTATTTCCCAGTTGTGTTTCTTTTTCTACATAACTGCAATTTAATGTGCCCATGAAATGAGTCGTACATGAATGCCATTGTTTCAATAGCAACTAAAGTGCTTGTTCTGGTTTGAAAACAAACCAGATTGCAAATCAGAATTATAATTTAATAGGAAAATTAAAATAAATGTAATAGTACAAGAACACTGACAGAGTCAGGATACAACCTGACACCCTGTTAGTCAGGGTGGTGGTAGCAGTCCAGATGAAATGGTTCTGTTGAAGTGGTGATCCTGTAGAAGGGGCTGGTCTTCACCTGAAGGTCCAATGGTAGCTGTTGTCCTCTGGGAATCCCATAGGCAGGGCTGACTGTGGTGCTCTAAACCACAGCTTATATCCAGGTAGGAATGCTTGGTTCCTCCCCCTGGGCGGAGCATCTCACAATGGGCTGATGTAATTCTGAGTCATGCGGTAGGTCTTTGATGGCCCATTAAACAGAGATAGCTCCCGGAGGGAGTTATCAGGGGTGAGTCAAGGTAGGAGATAACCAACACTGCCCCACCTGCTTTTAACAGCTTGTGAAGATGATAATAGAATACACACTTTTGGTTACATCTTACATTGTAACCTAAGACAGTGCTACTGATGACAAATAAATGCTGTGGAATTTTGTTTCCTAACATGAGCTGCTCATTACTTCTTGTCATTATCATGTCATAGTATTATGCAAAGGGGCTTTTTTTTTACTTAGAAAGTAATATTTTAATGCGTCTGAGCTGCTAAATAGTGGTCATTAAAGAGATCACTGAAGATTCTGCTGCTTTCATTAGTACAGCAGGATCTGGACCCAAAAGTGGAGAGAGGTATAAGGGATTTTATAGGAAAGTATAGAAATAATTTGCATTAAGTCTGAGACAGAACATTCTTGAAAGGCAGTTCCGGAAGATACCACGAACCACATCATTTTATGCTTCACCTTTTGTAAAGTTTTTATCACACCCAGTCTGGAAATGAGATATGGTAGGGGAGTAAGTGAGAAATAAAAAGCTTAAACTTTTTTTTTTTGCATGTTTTTGTAAGTTTTTTTGACCCTTCCTTTCTTTTTAAATTTGTAGACCACAGTGCCAGGAAATACAAACTATGTCATCCTGAGGACTCTTGAACCCAACACACCTTACACTGTGACTGTGGTTCCAGTTTTCCCAGAGGGGGATGGTGGACGTACGTCTGACACTGGACGCACTTGTAAGTAAAATAGTCCTTTTCAAGAAAATGCTAGGAGTTTTTTATGAATGGCCTCAGATCATTAGAAATTGATTTTACATCAGAAGTGGAAGTTTATTTTCCCCAAAACTAAAACATAAATGCCAAAAACTCTGTTTACCTTCTTGGTCATTTTTGCAACTCTGTAATTTATTCGGATTCCTTTGCTTATTTGTGTGGAGACTTTCAGTCCACTTATCTCAGGCAAGCTCAGCTGCAAAGTTGTGCAGCACATTTACTGTTTACTTCACAGAACAGTAAAATTTTAATTGTAATGCTCGTAGCAATACTGGTGAACAAACAGCAAATATTGGTGTTAATCCATGGTAATGTCCACACCAATGTACTTAAAATTTTCCAGGAAGTTTGAGGTGCCAATGTCAACTTGACCTAAAATGTGTAGTTTGTGACTATTTTTCATACATTTCTGATCAACAATGGGATAACAAAGTGTTATGATCATACTCTCAAATTGCAGTACAAACATGTACTTTGCTGCCTGGTACGGAAGTTTGGAAAGACTAAACACGGAGATTCTTAGCTTTGAGAATTTTGGGCTAACAAAAGTAAAGTGTTAATCTTGGGCTGAAGAAATTTTCAAGTTCTCTTGAAGAGAGAGAACTTGTTGTAAATACAAGTAGAAATATAACTTACATAAACAACTTTGTAAAACTTAATTTAAATTATCCTTGATCTAGTGGAGAGAGGAACACCAAGAAACATTCAGGTTTACAATCCCACACCAAACAGCATGAATGTCCGATGGGAACCTGCTCCAGGTCCAGTACAGCAATATCGAATTAATTATGCTCCACTGTCTGGCCCAAGGCCATCAGAATCTGTAAGTAATTTAGCTTTTGTACTATTAGTCCAATGTGTGTAGAGAATATTGCTTCCTTCAATGAGTGTAAAAAATAGTAGTAAACTCAGGCCAACTGTGTGCCCAGGAGAGTCTCTACTGAAAGCACAGTGTTTATAGGAGTCTAGTCCATTGTTAATAAAAGCTTAATTTGGTGAAATGAAAAAAATAAGAAATAAGACTCTCCCATTTAAAACTCTGTATTGAGGATTGAGTATCCTTTATCATATTGCAGGGAAAGATGAATTAAATAAAACTTTTTTTTTTTTTACGAGAGTAGGAGACAACAAATATTTATTAGGAATTGTGTAATTAAGAAACCAGATGCCAGATTTATGTGATTTTACCACTAAACCATCTGCTTACCCCAAGTCATTACTGTTTAGTGGGGGTTGGTGAGCAGTGAAGTCTGGATATGGGTAAAAAAGTGCCCTACAGGTGTGGAGTAAGAGTTCTCAGATTTGTATAGAAGTAAGTGCAGTTTTGAAGCTTCGACCATGAATGTACTCACACAAAGTGTACACCCATATTGTACACGTAGATGTACATGTTTTTGTATAAGGAATTGTGAGGACTTTTTATGTCCTTTATATGTTAGTAAACTGTGACAGAATTTACTTTTTTAGTTTCTGTTAATGAATGTTTCTCCTTTTTTTTCTGAACTATTTTAATGTAAAATGTAAAAAATAGCAAGTCTATTTGCAGTATGAGAGCTCCTTATACTGTTGGGGTTTTTTTCACCTGCTATTGAATTTTGATCAATATTGCTTGTTTACTTTAAACTTGTGTTATTTTTCTTGGATGGTGTGCAGCATGGTCATGTTCCAAATTTTTCTATATTTCATTCAAATTATTTTCTAAATAGAGATGGTATAAGCTGAAACTTTATTTATATAGATGCTTTTTGTTTCTGTTTTAGATTGTGGTACCAGGCAACACTCGTGATGTGATTCTGGAACGCTTGACTCCTGACACTGCTTACTCAATAAATGTTATAGCTCTGTATGCAGATGGAGAGGGAAATCCAAGCCAAGCACAGGGAAGAACATGTAAGAGGCAGTCAGTACTTGTGTTGTGAAATATATGTCAAAATTGGTGTGTGAAGAACTTATAAAATTGGTTACGATTACAAATAATGTAAGGCATTTAGTACAACTCTGAATTAATGTGTCTGAATTATGTCTGCAGCAATTATAGGCATCTGTGGCAGGAAACTTTTGCCATGCTGTCTGTCAGTTGTGGTACTTGAATAATTAGCAACGTAATTTTCAGTTGGGAAATAAGCTTAATTTGAATGTGTTAGAGTTTAAAGGCTGTTCTCAAAATCAAATTACAGGCAAATAACAATTTGTCTTTTGTAAAAAAAAATAGCATATTAAGATGGGTAGAATTAGTTGTCAACAGAAAAAAAAAGTGCTTCATGTTCTGTGTCTGACATGGTAATTATATGTGTTGGCCTCCCCAGATATTTGGTTTTTTGCTGCAGACACCTAAAAACCAAAATCTCCTTGTTACAACTTAGCTCATAGGATCTTGGTCGGCTTATGCTTAGTTTCTTTAAAATTGTTACTAGAAATAACATGTACAGAACCTGTTGACAGCAATAATTTTGCTTCTTCTATGTTATCCATGTGAAATGCCCATATTCATCTAAGATTTGAAGATGTGACAGGCTATAGTCATACTTGTCTGCAGGAGTTTGAGAAGCAGAATGTAGGTAGATGCTCACTTTGCACAACTGGATGTTCTCTCACTTCCATACTGCTCCAGTTCCTCCAGTCGGACCCTCTTTCTATTTAAGACCTTCGTGTTATCATTGACTTAATCTCCCAAAGTGTATTTATTTATTCAGTGTTTCAGGAAAGGCCCTTGACTTTGGCTTCAGGGCAACATTTGAATTGATGAGGATGACAGTGAACTAGAGGTATCATGCACCATACAACCTTCTGTATTTTCATTCTTTAGTGCCTCGCAGTGGTCCAAGGAATGTGAGAGTATTTGATGAGACTACAAACAGCCTTTCTGTACAATGGGACCATGCTGATGGGCCAGTCCAGCAGTACAGAATCATTTATTCACCCACTGTGGGAGACCCTATTGATGAATATGTAAGTTCTGTAATTCTTAGTAAGCACTGAGGTATTCTCAGCCAATTCTTTAGGCTATAGAAAAACCAAGACACTTGTTCTACATATAATACACTTTGCAGGCTCTGTGGGTTCTCTGGTCATTGTTGTCAATGTTAAGAAGCCGTGGTTTGTATAAAACAGATTTGGTTTTTTTTTTCATGAAGCTGCAGAAAATATATGGTTTAATGAACAAATATGTGTGTAAAAAAATGTTGTATATGTGAGTCACACATTAATCAGAAGATTCTGAACAGAGTCTGCTTCCTGGCATTTCGTTCAAATGTGATACATTGAATAGCCATCTATTACTTCATACTCTATTCATTACAAACTCAGTGTGCTAAGATACAGAATAAATATGAGTCTGCATTTTATAAATTGAAGAGAGTTGGCAGTCTAATAAGACAAAAATGGTAAATTTGATTCAGCATCTAACTTGCTGTTCTAAGTTTCAGTATGGATTTTAAGTGTTTGTGTTTCATTTCCTGCAGCTTAATGCTAGCGCATGTTATCCTGAAGCTTATAAAATTCACGGAGTATTTATAGCAAACCTAAGCTCAGATCCTATGGAGGCAGTGGCAGAATTCCTGCCAACAGCCACCAGCCAAAATGACATGTATAGAGCACTATTTAAATGCTATTATTGCTTTTATATTATTGTATAGCACATGCTGAAAATTCACTGTTTGAAAATTCCCTACTGGACTTGTTAATCAGGACACACATATTTGTCAACACACATATCTTTGCAGAAAAGATTGGACAATCCATAAAAACATCAAGTCTCAAACAACTGAAAATTTTAATAAAGTATTCATAGGAAATGCTGACTGGCATGTGCTTTTGAGATAGATACTTCAAGTTACTTCCCATAGTTTCAGTGCTTTATGTCTTCCTTATGGAGCAGGATCACTTCTGGGATTACACTTACATTTTCATTACAAGGGAGCAATAGTGCATGTCTTCTTAAGGAAGTTGAGGAGATTGAGGGATGCATAAATAGGGACATTTTTATATGTCAATATATTTAGAGCTTCCTTCTCAGAATAACCTGTTTCTGCCAAGAAAACAAAACACATCATTATGACTTACCTTTCTATGAGGGAAGAGTACTGAAATCTCAGTGAAGAACTGCAGCATCTCAGTCTGATGTGAGGGTTGGGACTGAAGAGTCAATTTGTTTTTTTTTTTTTTGATGGCCACAGTGTTTTGTAATTCAAAATAACAAATACTGATAACTGTTTATAGGCTATAACCTCTAAGGTATCCTGAATGACTTTTTCTATGGTAGACATAAAAAAAAGTGTGCCAAATGTCAGAACAAATTTTTGTTTCTAGCTACTGTCACTACTGATCAGTTACAAGACTATGAGTTTGTTTATCTATGTTTCTTTTGTGTTCTAGACAACAGTTCCTGGGATAAGGAATAATGTGATACTACAACCACTACAATCAGATACGCCATATAAAATTACTGTTGTTGCTGTGTATGAAGATGGAGATGGTGGACAACTGACTGGAAATGGCAGAACTGGTAATTATAGTTTTCATATTGTTTATTCTTTTTTATGTTTAAGACAAATTCCTTGAGCACTTCAACATTGTTAAGGTTTCATTAAGTTAATTAAGTCCTTGATGTGATTGTTACCTTGCAGAGTAACAATCTGCATTTCTAAAGATTGAAAAACATTTACTATCCTAATTAGAATGGTTTTCTTTCTTTCTTTTTAGTTGGCCTGCTTCCTCCTCAAAATATGTATATAACTGATGAATGGTATACACGTTTCAGAGTTTCCTGGGATCCTTCACCATCCCCTGTTCTTGGCTATAAAATTGTATACAAACCTGTGGGTAAGAAAACTTATTCATTCTGAGTACACCACTTTCAGAGCAGTGAGTAGCTAATCGCAGACCAGAGTAGAAATCATATGTATCACGACATTTTTGTGTTAAAGGATCTATTTATTTCCTTTGTTTACCAATTTTCATGAAAACTTTAGTCTTATGATCAGTATTCTATAATAAACACAAACTATCAAACGCAGTTTCGTACCTTTACAGGGATTGAATTGTATAGTTAAAACTTTATACAGTGACCTGATTTGTTTTCCACCTCTTTAATGCCTCTTGTCCTTCTAAGGCTATGAATTGTGTATATGAGATGAGTATTGGACAGGTATTTGGGTACTAACGTCCCACAGAGCCTTTGTTTTATGTAGCCTTCAAACAATATACATACCTTTCTAGAAGCTAAACACAAACATTGCACAATAGTTTGTAAAACTGAGTATGCTCTGTTTGCAACATTGTAATATGCTAAAATTTAAGAAATCAATATGCTTTGCTTTAGAAAAAATGAGATTAACATTTACTGACGTGTAAGAGACAGAATAGTTTTGTAGCTCATGTAATCATGATTCTTTCTCTTTCTGTATTCTTAATGCTTCCTTTCAATACAAGGTTCAAATGAGCCCAGGGAGTTTTTTGTGGGAGAAGTGACTTCCTACACTTTGCATAATCTGTCTCCCAGTACTACTTATGATGTGAATGTGTATGCCCAGTATGATTCTGGAATGAGTATACCTTTGACAGATCAAGGCACTACATGTAAGTCAGAATGATTTCGTTGTAGTCATGCTAGATACATATGCTGGTCTGAGATAACATTGATTAATAGAAGGTTTTGATGGTTGGTTGGGAAGCCTGTGCATTCTCTCGTGGAGAATACTTGTCATCTGTCTATGATGTAGGTCTTAAAAACACTAGTCTTGGAAACAGTAATGAAGATATATTTTTAAGTGGTGACTTGATGAAATAAAATGTTCTCGTCTACTTCCTAAAATTTTGTTAAGCTATAGTTGGAGTCAATCTTTAACTGTCTCCAGGGTACTACAGAATCTAACCATGTTACTAAGCAGGTCTAGGCTTTTTGATACTCTGCTTTTACCCCATGTGAATGTCCAGTGATTTTGATGATGGCCTCAGCTAAGGAACTTCTAAAAATTTCTTCAGTTATGATGACTCAAGCATCCTGACTCAGTAGATTCTTTTCATACTGCCATATATATAAGTCAGATTTTCGTTTTTGGAAGTTTCTTATTTTGTAAAGAAATCAACTTCATGTGAAAACTCATAAAATGAGCTGTTACCCAATATGGGATTTGGGGCCTTTGTAAATAGCTAGGTGGGGATCTGTAGGGTGTAAAATAAAGAGAGTTGACTAGAACTGCTCTTTCTTTCTGCAAATACTTTTAAAAATCAAGTTCCAGACCAGCACTGCTAATACAATTTTCATTTTGGTGTGTTTTACCTATTACATGCTATTTTCCAGAGAACAATTTATCTCTTTCTCTTTTCACAGTATATTTGAATGTCACTGACCTAACAAGTTACAAAGTGGGTTGGGATACTTTCTGTATCCGGTGGTCACCTCATCGGTCAGCAACTTCCTACAGACTGAAGCTAAACCCAACTGATGGTAAGTGCGTTCTATTTTTTGCATTTTCTGGAAACATAATTGTCTTATGTCAGTGACAGCACCACTTATTTGGGTTGATGGCGAGCACCAACCATAATGATACATCTGGTTGAGTTTTAAAGCTCTGAACATAACCTGTTTTTCTTGAGTGATGAAGAAGCTGAAAAGAGGAAGTACTGCTTATTGTCAAGTAAACCTACATCTACCAGTTGCCTGGTTTCACATGTACACCGCACTTGTATTTTCCAGTGTGCTCCAGGGTTCATAATCATCACACAATTTTGGTCTAGAAAGGCTGTTACGGGACAAAAATAAGACTGATGTCCCATTGGCTCTAACCTCCTCTCAAGATGTTTCTTCATTTCTACACTTATGTATATATATATACTAGAAGGGAAGTAATAGGTTCTAACTTCTTTCTGTTGGGGTTTTATTGACAGGTTCCAGAGGACAGGAAATCACAATACGTGGGTCAGAAACAAGCCACTGTTTTACTGGCCTCTCACCAGACACAGAATACAATGCCACTGTCTTTGTTCAGACCCCTAACCTTGAGGGACCTCCAGTCTCTATGAGGGAGCATACAGGTAAGTAATAGATACTGTGAAATTTAAGTTTTAGCTACAGAATTTGTCTTGTTTCAGCTGTAGAATAAAATTATTGTTTCTTTTCAGTCCTCAAACCTACAGAGGCACCAACTCCACCACCTACACCACCTCCACCTCCCACAATCCCTCCAGCTCGGGATGGTATGTTTATTTCTAGAATTATTCAATAATTTTGTATATTTGCTGTACTATTTCATAGTTTACCTCCATTTTTCATAACTTTAAGTGGATTTAAAACTAGCACAGCATTTTAGGGAAATGAAGATTGAGACCTTTCCTAATGCCATCCCTTTGTTCTAGAGTTTACTAGACTTCAGCATTTCCTGGTTTAGAACAGCAAGATGCAAACTTTTTGGGAAAAAATTATTGATATTCTATAGCTCTGCAGAAAGTCTATGAGATTACCTGTTCTCAGCAGACAATTTATGTTTTATGGTAGCTGATCAGAAAAAAAAGTAATTTAAAACATTTACATTTTATTCTTGAGCTCTTTCACATTTTTTAAAATTTTCTTTGATATATTTTAATAAATGTTTTTGTTTAGAGCATTAGTCATCTGCCAGCTTGACTGTGTGGTAGTAGACATTTGCTGAATATTCGTCATTCTTGAATTTTCAAATTTCAAAACAATATTTATGTCATAGTGATATGGTTGATATATTTTAAGGGTTCCTTTTCTTGGACTTTCAGTATGCAGAGGTGCCAAAGCGGACATAGTATTCTTGACTGATGCTTCCTGGAGTATTGGTGATGATAATTTCAACAAAGTAGTGAAATTTGTTTTTAGTACAGTAGGAGCCTTTGATTTAATCAATCCTGCTGGAATCCAGGTAGGTTTGTTATTCCCATTGGGTACATTTTGGAGGGAAATTGAAGATGAAGCTGAATTACTACTTTCTTTCAGAATGCTGTCATGTTTTGTTTTAGATTGTTGTACAACACTTGTATGTGGGTGTGCATGCCTATTATTTATTAAACATATTTGCCATTTTATAAATACAAGAGAAATCCAGTCTATTTTGAGATGTTAATATTCTGAAATACCAAAGTTACAGTGCGTGCAAATCCTCCAGGTAGAGAAACTAGGCGATGTATGGTCAATTTTATGGTTTTGTTTATTTGTATAGGGCATCAACAACTGGAACACTGCTTAGTTCTTATATCCTAGGTTTTGTCTCTGTCATATCAGAAATCTGTTTCAGGGACATTCTGACTTTTGACTGAGAGTTAAGTTTTAATTTCTCAGTGTAAAAAATGAGTCTTGTGCATGCAGGGTCCAGCTGACTTGCCATTGCTGAGCTCCCTAGAATCTGACTGCACTAAATAGCAGAATCCCTTTGAAAAAGGCACTTGCAGAAGTCTTTTCATACTGTGATAACATGGATTCGCTCCACAGTGGGCATAGTAAAAGTGTGAAAAGGTCCTTTTAATCAATTAGTGCATTTTGAGAGAGTAAACAGTAATAGCTAATGAGGAATAGACTTTCAGGGGTGCTGGGCTGATCATAGTTCTGTCAAAGTAACTTCCTGTCAGGCTTCTTACTGTAAGCATTGCACCATTATCAGTTTTCTTCTACTTGTAGGAAGCTGGATGAAATCACTGTCTAGGTTCCCATAACCATTTCTCTTTCACTAGATGAAATGAATGACATGAGGTCTGAGAGAGTTTCTTACATGGTATTTCTGGAGTGTTGCAGAAAGCTGCAGATGCAATGCATTTTCTTTGGTTAGAAAGCTGACAGGATATTTACATTGTTAAAGGTCTGCTTTCCGTCTTCTAGGCATATTTTTAGTAATTTGATTCCCTTTACCTCTCTAGACTTTAGAGGAAAAGATATTCCTTAAATTCACCCTGTCTCAGTCACTCTATCATTCTTAGCTCTAATCTATACTGGGTAGTTTTTTTTTCCATTTGTTTTTTGTTTCGTTTTTTTTTTCTTGCTAATGTATATGGGTCCCCAGCCTGGAAACAGAGAAGGCAACACAGGTGACAGACACATTTAAACACTAATGTTTAGTAAAATAATGAAGTCACATACCTCTTGAGATACAACAATCTAAGGTTTTGAATTGAAAATTAATGATTTTAAAAGGGGAATTTACTACCACAAATGTAAGTATATACATACAGAAACGTTTCTATTCAGCATTAAAATAGTATGCTATGATATTGCAATTTTACAGAATATTAAAAGTAGCAAAATTAAAAAAAATTAAAGATTATTTAGGAATAAATATTCAGTGATTGTATTTCAGTATTTAAGGTAAGAGAGTATACACTTATGTATGTATCCAACTTTATTGACATTCTATTGACAAATTCTTTTTTATTCCTAAAAAAACAGCTGGAAGAAATTTAGTAGATATTGTACACTGCTCAGAAGTAGAGAATAGGGATATATACCTCTCCATAGTAATAGCAAGAATTTGATCATATCATTTAAGGTCATATTACACTTCATACACAGAAGGGAAAGAAAGAAAAAATTAAAGAAGGAAAGAAAGAAAAGAGAGTTGTGTGCACATTGCTGTGATGACTATATATGAAAATAAGTACATATGTGCATAATCAGACATATTTGAAAAATATTTTTTGATTATTTAAGACTTATTAATATACAAAATTACATATTTCAATAGAGAGAGTTCTGAATGTGGAGTTATGAGACGGAACACTGTGTTATATTCCATTTCAGGTTTCATTTGTGCAGTACAGTGATGAGGCAAAATCTGAATTTAAACTGAATACATTTGATGACAAAGCCCAGGCCCTGGGAGCTCTTCAAAATATTCAGTACAGAGGAGGAAACACAAGGACAGGTAATTCTGGGATGTAATTATATTTCTTTAAGATAAAATATTTTCAGAAACTGCATAATTATCCTAATGCATGGCTGAAGAAGTAGGTTTTTCTGTTGCGTTTTAGCTCTGTGACTGTTGCCCTTAAGAAGTAAAAGAATTCTTCTCTTGTGGATAATATGGATGATTCCTTATTTATTGTACACTTTGCAGGCAAAGCCCTAACATTTATCAAAGAAAAGGTTTTGACTTGGGAGAGTGGCATGAGGCGAGGTGTTCCCAAGGTGCTTGTTGTTGTCACAGATGGTCGGTCTCAGGATGAGGTGAGGAAAGCAGCAACGGTCATACAGCACTCTGGTAAGCAACTCACAGCACCTGGCTGTTTCATTTCTGTATTGCTCCAATTATCTGGGAATCATTTACTCATCCTTTATGGACTCAAAAATGTATTCTGAGTGTTTGGGAAAACCTCAAAACTATCCAAAGAATTTGTGCTCGCTGGACCTAGACTTACACTTTCTTTCTTAAGCCTTCTCTCTGGGGAAGGATGTGGCTTCCCAAAGATTTAAGTAATTCCTCATGTACATCATTTCAAAGATGTGTCATTTGGTTACTTCTTTCTCTTTTCGGTGTGTGGACCCCAGGGATCATTGGGAAGTGTACTCCATACTAGTGCTTATGCTTTAATGGGCGTGGTTTGCTGAGGTTTATGTTTTATCTGGCATAAACCGGTGGCTCTCCAGTTAAAGTAACTGTTTTTGAAGGAGCTGGGTCTGAGTGGACTCCTTTATTGCGTTTTGAGCTAAGAAGCACTGCACTTCCTCATCAGATTTGATGATTGTGGCTTCTGTGAGTGCAGTAATCTGTTCTTGTCCCAGCACTCGGCATTTTGTTTCAGTGCATGAATGACCTAGTCTTGATCGCTAAGCAGGGAGATGTTGTACTTCCTTATGGGAATCACATGCATGTAAACCACAAGCGGTCATCTTCTCTGTCTCTGTAATCTGAAAGAATTAGCTCTGTCTAGATAGTCTCTCAGTCTCCCTGGACAGTATGCTTCAGTGCCTAATTACTAGTAGGAGACCTTTGTCTTGCATTTCACCTAAGTCTTTCTTCATGCTGGTGAGATTGTAGTCTTCATTTACCTAGTTACCCAGGAAAGCTGATCACTGTCCACTGTAATGGGCCTTCGTATTCGAAACCTGTTGTCACTTTCTCTTTCTGTCTTCTCTTTTCTAGACTAAACAAACCTATTTCCTTCAATCTCATGTTGATCGTGTTTTTGAAACCTCTTGCCATTTTTAGTTCCCTCTCTACTTGCTTTGTTTTCTACACATATCAAAGCATGCTCAAAGCTGGACAGAGTATTTCAGCCAAAGTTTCACCAGAACTGTCTACAGGGGAATAATTACCTTAAAAAAAAAAAAAAGATACTTTTATCATTTGGAATAAATGTGAATTCTGGTTTCAGCCTCCAAATGTCTTTTCCATTGTCTGTGCAGTTTCTCTTCAATGAAATTTACACCTGGTGATGTGATTGACTTCTAGGGTCTGGTTCTTCTCATTTGACTTAGACTAGACATTTAGTTGTCAGATGTCTTAAGGTCATGGTGTAGGGTCCTTTTATGACTGGTGAAGAGAGCAACAGATAGGCATCTATAGACAATGACTTTTCCTATCCTGAAGTCAGCATCTTAGGGAGGTAAGATGAATTGCTTTCTGAATCTGCCCGTGTCTATCTGGTGATTATAGAGAAAAACTAGACAACTTAACTTGGAAAGTAGAAGTTGGTGAGGTGAATACTACTCTGAGAAAGAGAAAGAGAAATTGAGAGGCATGAAATGCAAGAGATGGAAACAGATAGACAACTGGATAACTAATGATCTGTACAGGTTTCTGCCACAGAACAGATTTAAGATGTTGCAGAGTTGAGAGAACTGTATATTTTGTATTAGAGTAAGGGAACTATGTAGCCAAGGCTGCATGAGATTGGATAATGCCCCAAAAAACAATGAAAGAGGAGAAAGTTTTGAAAGGAAGATGCAAAAACCAGTCTAAAACCTTCTGAGCTTTGACAGGGTGAAAAGAAATCCAGAATGTGTGCTCATAGGTAGATCCTCAAAAGTCAATGGTTTGTGCAATATTGACAGGAAAAATGTTAATGTATGTTTCATACATTTCAAGTAACAAGTGTTATTTTTACAGGCTTCAGTGTCTTTGTGGTTGGTGTGGCTGATGTAGATTACAATGAACTGGCCAAGATTGCCAGCAAGCCCAGCGAGCGTCATGTATTTATTGTCGATGACTTTGATGCCTTTGAAAAGATTCAAGACAACCTTGTCACCTTTGTGTGTGAGACAGCTACCTCAAGTGAGTAGAAGACATTGGTTTCCCTTTTCCCAAATTGATGTTTGCTTATATACTGCTATAAGTGAGTGGTGGGCTGACCTTGGCTGGATGCTGGGTGCCCACCAAAGCTGCTCTATCACTTGCTTTCTCAGCTGAACAGGGAAGAGGAAATACAATGAAAAGCTCATTGATTGAGATAAGGGCAGGGAGAAATCACTGAGCAGTTACTGTCACGGGCAAAACAGACTCAATGTGGGAAAAAATTAATTTATTATCAATGAAATCAGAGTAGGATAAGGAGAAATAAAATCAGGTATTAAAAACCTTCCCCCTGCCCCTCCCTTCTTCCTGGGGTTAGCTTTACTCCCAATTTTCTCTATCTCCTCACGTTGGGCGCCACAGGGGTACAAAGAATGAGGGCTGTGGTCAGTTCATCACATGTTGTCTCTGCTGCTTCTTCTTCCCCAGAGGCAGTAGTTTTCAAGCTCTGCCCCTGCGCCAGTGGTAGACAGCCCTCCATGAACTTCTCAACATGGGTCCTTCCTATGGGCTGCAGTTCTTCATGAACTGCTCCAGTGTGGGTCACAGAATCACAGAATCACCTTGTTAGGGTTGGAAGGGACCTTGGGAGATCATGCAGTCCAATGCCCCTGCCAAGGCAGGGTCACCTAGAGCAGGTTACACAGGAATGCATCCAGGTGGGTTTTGAAATTTTTNCTTCTCAACATGGGTCCTTCCTATGGGCTGCAGTTCTTCATGAACTGCTCCAGTGTGGGTCACAGAATCACAGAATCACCTTGTTAGGGTTGGAAGGGACCTTGGGAGATCATGCAGTCCAATGCCCCTGCCAAGGCAGGGTCACCTAGAGCAGGTTACACAGGAATGCATCCAGGTGGGTTTGGAAATTTTTCAGAGAGGGAGACTCCACAACCTCCTTGGGCAGCATGTTCCAGTGCTCTGCCACCCTCAACATAAAGAAGTTCTTCCTCATATTGAGGTGAAACTTCTTGTGTTTTAGTTGATGGCCTTTGCTCCTTTTTCTGTTGCTGGGCACTCCTGAAAAGAGTCTGGCACCATCCTCTTGACACCCATCTTTGAGATATTTATATGTATTAATGAGATCCCCTCTCAGTCTTCTCTAGACTAAACAGGCTCACCTTCCTCAGTCTCTCCTCATAAGAGAGCTGCTCCAGACCCCTCATCTTCATGCTCCTCTGCTGGAACCTTTCCAGTAACTCTTAGTCTTTCTTGTACTGAGGAGCCCAGAGCTGGACACGGTACTCCAGATGTGGCCTCACTAGGGCCAAGCAGAGGGGCAGGATCACTTCCCTCGACCTGCTGGCCACTCTTCCTGATGCACCCCAGGATACCATTGGCCTCCTTGGCTGCAAGGGCACTTCCAGCTCGTAGTCAACATGTTATCCACCAAAGTTACCATGTCCTCCTCAGCAGAACTGCTCTCTAGTAGGTCAGCCCCCAACCTGAACTTGGGGTAATTCCTCTCCATGTGCAGGACCCTACACTTGCCCTTGTTGAACCTCATTAGTTCCCTTCCACATGGTGCAGTCCTTCAGGCACAGCCTGCTCCATTGTGGATCTCTCACGGGGTCACAAGTCCTGCCAGCAAACCTGTTCTGGCATGGGCTCCTCTCTCCATGGTGCCATGGGTCCTGCCAGGAACCTGGTGCAAGTATGGGCTTCCCACAGCATCACAGCCTCCTTCAGCCATTCACCTGCTCTGCCATAGGGTCCTTCAGGGGCCGCAGGTGGATATCTGCTCCTCTGTGGACTTCCACAGGCTGCAGGGTCACAGCCTGCCTCACAATAATCTTCACCACAGGTAAGACCAGTGAGATCTCTGCTCTGGTGCCTGCAGGTTGTTGTGTCATTCCAACACACACAACCCCCAACGCCAGCCACCACCCCCTGTTAAGTCTGTTATCTCCCGGTCACTACCACCACTGCTGCTGGGCTCAGCCTTGGCCGGCAGCGGGTCTGTCTTGGAACCAGATGGACACAGGGGAAGCTTCTGGCAGCTTCTCACAGAAATCACCCTTGTAGCTCCCCCATGACCAAAACCTTGCCCCACAAACCCAATACAAATTGCCATCTTATTTAAGGTACATCAGAAGACATGTTCATATTAAAAAGTTAGGTTTCATAATAACTGGACATGGTTTAAGGGAGCAAGTTACTTTTTAAAATTTTGAAGTGAGTATTGTATTTTATGTAATCTCATCTTGTATTTCAAAAGTAATAGTATAACAAGGAAAGAGTAACAGTCACTGAAAACATTAAGAAGTAGAATGATGCTTAATGTGACCTGCAGGAGTCCACTGGAATAGGGGTGCTAAAGATGGACAGCTATAGTGTGTGATGCTGTTTTAAAATTATCTAAATAAAGCTCAGTTGTTTACTCAAGTGAAATCCTTCTATGGCAAAAATAAGAAATTCTCAGGCCCGTCATGTGCAACTGCATGTTCCCTAACTGCCTCATCTGCTGGCTCCTGTGGAGCCACATAAATATGCAGTTATTTTTTGTGAATCTGACAGCTATTATGCAGCTTGACTCATGCCTTAAATATTCATGGAAAGACTGTGTCATTGTCCTCCTTTCTTCTTATGAATTATACTCTTGAAATATTTGGGGTTCGTTTGTTATTCCATACAATTTGTCAGAGTAGAAATACCCTACTGAAAGTGATGAGTAAAGATTATGACATTACATCTACCACAGCTCAGGGCACAGTATGAAAAATGTAACAAAAATTGTCTCATAATTAATACTAGCACAGATGTCTTGGTAATAAAACTTTCTGAAGTATACATATGTTCATATCTTGTTAGGCTTAGTAGTTTTGAATTCTATGTTGTTTCATGTCTTTCAGCCTGTCCCCTTATTTACTTGGAGGGATACACGTCACCTGGTAAGTAATTCTCTAATATTTCGGCATAGGTTCATTTGTGTCTTTTACAGCTCTACAGTGTTTCTGTGTTTTATTTTCTCTCTGGACTTAAAGGTTTCAAGATGCTGGAATCATACAATCTAACAGAGAAGCATTTTGCTTCTGTACAAGGAGTTTCACTGGAATCAGGCTCTTTCCCAAGCTATGTAGCATATAGACTCCACAAAAATGCCTATGTCAGCCAGCCAATACGGTAAGTAAACCTCAAGACTTGTATTTAGTGTGACCAGATGATGAAGGATTGACAGAGTTTATAGATAGCGTTTGTGTCTTATGGAAGATGCATTAATTTAATGTCCTTTTTACTGAGCTTCAGCAAATGTACTCCGAAGAACATCTATCATTGTTTTCATTAAATGCTAATCTATTTCTTCCATTGCAATCACAGATCACTATTAATCTAGTTGCTTATTTTTCTTTGAGATTATGCTTCTTAACCATTCAAGTAGCATATAATCCACAGTTTATACTTAGGCAGTTGAACAACAGCCTCCTTAGTACAAGGACTTCCACACTGCTGGACAGAAATGGTTTCAATATGGAGGGATTAGCATCACTTTTTCAGAAGCATCATTCTTACTGCAGTAGGCAGCACATTGATGCCACTGACCTAGGGTAGTTTCTCCTCTACTTGACTTGCCTTATTTGGCAAATGGAGCAGAGTTTTTCAGGGCCCGTGGTCTTAGAGCTTGGTTATGGATGGGTAATAGTTGGTCATTCTTGCCAACATTTTTTCCCAAAGGAAAACAAGACGTAGTTAGCAGTTAGTTTCACGAAAAGTGGAACAGTACATTTCTCCCTCTTCTTTTTTTTGCATTTGTTTTTCTCCCATCTATTTAAGTAAGTTTCAAAAAAAGGTTATTCTGGTTCAAAGGAGATGCCTAAAAATAGCCCATTGTTCCTATTAAATTTAAGGAAATCTAGTTTTCTTTTCATAGAAGTCTTTGACATCTTCTGCAATCCTGCCAGACTGGGTAGAGATCAGATCACAAACACAGAAACTGAGGTTTATGAAGAAATAATTTCTTTTTGCCAGCCTTGTGAGATCACAGCTTTAAAAGTGGAGGACTTGATTTTTAAGTTCATTGGCATGCTGTTAGTACCTGTGGGGATGATGGTTCTCTGACAGCCTGGATTTTTCCAGTCTAGGGAAATACAGATAATCCCAGTTTTGCAACTCTGTTGCATTGATAGATATTGCATTTATCAGGATAAATTGATGAAAAGACAATAAAAAGATAGGCTTCGTATTTATTTCATTTTTTTAGAAATGTTGTGTTACATAGTCTAATGTCTGCTAAAGAGGTGGAATAGACTTGCCAGAGTATTCTGGGCACTTATTTTTCATGAGAATCCAGAAAATAAAACTCTAGACTGAGTCAGCAAAGCAATAAACGCATACTGATGCTAGTGGCATAGTTGTTTCCATATCTGAAATAACTTATTATCCAAGTTATAAATTGTGTTGCTGTATCTACTTTAATATTTGCATTCCTGAACTGTGCTGTGTGATGTTGTTGACTTAGTAATATGGTTTTTATTGCAGTGTTCATAGTTGTATGGGTTCATAAGTTTTTTCTAACATAAAAAGCACTCCTCTCTTCATTTTAAGGTTATGTTTATGTTCATGTGACTAAGTTTGCTTCTGAGCTCCATTATAACGGTTCAGAAGAAGCAGTAGTCATCTTCTTTTTTACAGTTCCCTTCTTGCATTCCCTCCTTTCCTATACAGAAAGTTCTGGAGGCCGTTTCATGCATGTATTTATTTACTTTTGGCTCTCTGCTTTTTTAATGTCTAACAGTCCAAATATCACAAATTTAAACCTGAGCCACTAAAGAATGAACTGGAGCCCAAATGCATCACCAGTTGCAGAGAAGACATTAAATATCTCTGTCACTGTATCTGTGCCTGAAGGGCAGTAATAGTTAAATGCTGTTGCCTGACTGAAGCAGGCCAGATGAAAAAAAATAAAGCTGTGGTCCTTTTTTTTTGTACTTATCATCAAGGAATTTAAATCATGTGTAGTTTATACAGAATTTTGCCGCAAGAATACATACCCAAGAGTTCTTGGTCATAGTCTGGCATACTCTCTAACCATGGTGCTGGGACCAACTGAAGACAGGCTGTGAGTTCATCTTAACAAATCACAGTGTTTTTATTTTACAGTGGTTTTTCTATTTGAGAGAGTAGTTAAAATGCTCTGTTCCACTAAGCACTGTGGTTTTCCTGTTACTTTTATGTCTTTTCTTTCAAAAAGAGCAAATGGTGAAGATCTTACTTTCCTCATGTGTTTCCACATGAAAAAAATGTCTTTATATTGTCTTAACAGGGAGATTCACCCGGAGGGATTGCCGCAGGCGTACACTATTATTCTGTTATTCCGTCTTCTGCCTGAATCCCCCAATGAGCCTTTTGCAATTTGGCAGATTACAGACAGAGATTACAAACCACAAGTTGGAGTTGTGCTTGATCGTAAGGATGATTATACTTATTGCATAGAGAAGTTACATGTTACGTTACTTTGCATGTGTTCTCCCCAAATATTTCCAAACCCAAAGCATTTCTACATGATAAAAGGATTATACATTTTTGGTTGTAAGAGATTTCTTTTAAACTTTGTACATCTATAGTTCAACTAAGGATAGTTCATCTAAACTACATTTCAACTTTGGTATTAACTCTAAAATCAAAGTAAAGTACATCTATGTACTTACAGGTCATTAAGACCATCTATGATTTGTGTTTACCCAAATTAGCGGTAACTAGATTTTATCTATAAGTGTATCTTTGGGTGGTGGTTTCAGTAGTACCTATGAACTGAAATGTGTTATTTTTATTTATTGCAGCTGCCAGCAAAGTGCTGTCATTCTTTAACAAGGATACAAGGGGAGAGGTTCAAACTGTAACTTTTGATAATGATGATGTAAAGAAAATCTTTTATGGAAGCTTCCATAAGGTAAATGATTGAAATTATGATGTTGCTTTCTGAAGTACTGTTCTTTTAAATAGAAGGCAACCAAGCAGAAGTCACTGTCAGATGATTGTATCTGGTTTTTGGATAGCACTGGAAGTTGACATAAGGACCTACAGATCATGTAAAACAAGGTCTCTGAAGTTATAGGTCTTCTTTGAACCAATGTAAGAGATTTGTCAAGAATTTGTTAAGATTGTGTAAGTGGAGGGATATATCTGAAGAAGAAATTGTAGCCTGGTTCCTGCCAAATGAAAGAGGAAGAATAAAAGATAAACTGGAAGAAAAAAGGAAAGGAAGTTGTGGTAAGAAAAGATTGCACAGGAGTGTAATGATTTGAAATCAGTCAGAGAAGAGGAAGATATAGCCAGAGAAAATGAGTAGGCAGGAACCAGTGTTGGGAGGTCAATAGCATATTGAATAAGATTCTTGTGTTTAACAAACATAATACATATGTATGTACATGCAAGTGAACTGATTTTTTTTTTGCTTAAAAATACTGGGCCTAAAATATTCCAATGTCATGTTAACTGAGGAAGCAACGATAAGGAGAGAAAGCCCATAAAAGGTCTCTTTGTGATTTAGAATGAAAATTACAGTTTTTGAATGGACAAAATGGCTAGTGAAAGCTTTACGTGTTGCTGCATCTGCCTTCACTTGTCATAGTTTTGTGCTTGCTTTTCTAATTTTGTGCACCAAATTATGAAAATTTGATCTTGTGAGGCTTCCTTACCTCTAGTCATCAGAAAGTGTTTTACTCAGGCTACATGTATACCTAAAAATATTTTAAAGTATTTTCTTGTTGTGTTAAATATATATGTTTAGGGCAACAAAGTGAGCTGCAATTGCAACATTTTTGGTTGCACATTCTTGTGTTTTCATTTTCCTCCCTTCTATTTAGTTTAATTTTCATCTGATGACTAAATATGGCTTGAGTATAGCATTTGTTTTCTTTATGATACCATCTTCTGCATGACTAGTCACTACCAGCATTCCTTTGAGCATACTGATAAGGGGTTGCCTCTGTCAACTTCCACATACTGGAGGCCAAACTGTCAACTGAGCTTTGCTATACTGAAAGCCAGGAAAGATAACTGGTGCCAGCATTATAATGTTTCGTGACTTCATCTGTTTAAAACACAGGTGATTACGAAAATCACACAGTACTATAAAAGCTATTGGTTTCCTCAGAATTTGACAGAGAATAACTTCCCAAACTGGTCCTATATTATATCCAATTATTCTTGTTTTAGAATTTATTTAAGGCCTGATTATTTTTGTATATATGAGGAAATGTTTATGTCATTGATTTTGTAACTGATAGTTATGAGTAGCTTTGGATAATATCTACAATAAGCAGCCTTTATTTTGCTCTTGATTTTTTTTTTTTAATAGCTTAGTAGGGCAACTGAATTTTAAGGAAATATATGAATCTACTGGAGTGAGAAAAACTGTCAGTAAAGGCTAGGATGTATCTTGTTTTGCTATGAAGGCTGAGTCATCACCAAGAAGTACTGTTTAGACACAAAGCAGTATGTAGCATGCCTCATTTTAGCTATCACTGTGACAGCTGACACTTCTTCAGGTCAGTTGTGTGGAGCTCTCCACATGCTGTACTGCCAGCAGTCTGTTTTAAATATCTGCTGCTAATGTATTTGATATTTAGAATCACATTTTCCCTTATAGTTTCTCTAAATGTGATAGAGCTGAACAAACTTATCTGACAGCACTCACAGTGATGTTCTACTCATTTAATCAGAGCAAATGGGGAAAGATCCTGCTAGCTGCTAGAAATTAGCAGTTATGTAAAATTATTTATTACACTTGCTGGTGAAAATAAAAATCAGGGAAAATAAAAATCCAAAATTTTTAATGTTTTAATAGTTAAATACACTAATACATATGGAAAGTGATCCTAAGATGCCAAACAATGAACACGAGTAGCAGTGATTTGCAAATTATCTTAAAGCTTTACAACTATGAATTCTCACTTAAGAGATTATTTCATAAGAAAAAATTTCTCAGTTACTAAATGCAATGTGTAATTCCCCTTCCTTTTTTTCCCAGAAAGGAATTAAAAGTTCAGATTTTTATAATATTTAAAGTAGCTGGAAGAGCTTTGGTTTGGAGCTATATTTGGGATTTTTCACCATGAAACTAAGCTGACTTTTCTGGCTTCTCTCCAGATGATTACTGAGATTGCTATCTGAGTCAGGTTGTTAATGATGGCATCATGGGCTTCCCTAGCCCAGCTGCTGGGAAAGCCTTATGTCTCAGCCATGTTGATTAGCTCCTAATAATGGATAGCAGTAGTTTCAGATGGATGAAGGAAGCAAAGTAAGATTAACACCTTTCTAAAGGTACTTTTGCAATTTCTCCTACCATCCAGTTTCAAAGAGATGACAAATCTTTACAATGAAAGGAGATGTTTTCCAAAATATTAAACATTTTTGTCATTTTCATTTGAAGACTTACTGGCTCATTCAGTGAAATTCAGTTAACTACACCTAACTGTAGGGAAATTTACTTTGGCATGCTTGAACACTCTGTGTAGCATAGCTATGGTGAAAGCTGTTGAATCTGGCAAGTCCCATAGGAAAAATTCTGACTGCCTGAGACAGTAATTAAATTTATAACTGATGTTTTGGAGAGACAGGCAACTTCTAGCTCTTATTCTTACCACACTAGACTTCCTTTTAGCTTGTCGTTTTGCAGTAGTTAGCAAGAGGAAATTTGATAGTAAGTGTATATCTTTCTGCTGATAGACAGATGGGAAATTAGTTTGCTTGGCTTATTGATGTGATTCACTTAATCAGCAGAACAGAGCACCATCAAACTTTATCTTATAAGGCATCTGGAGAGAAAAATTAAAGTATGTTTTCTTTCCTAAAATGTCAAAAATGAAACAAATAGAACTAAGCAGAACAGATTCTTTATGTTGGTGTGTGAGAAACTGTTGAAAACAAAATGTTTCGGGGTTGAACACAGAGATGTTTTATTTACTGTAAACACCAGATGCCTCCTTTAATTAGATTTATTGCCTAGGCCATGAGATTCAGACTGGAATTCAGATCTGGCAGTAAATCAGTGTTTAACTGATTGAGTCAATGACTTGGGAGAGCTCTCCTTATTTTTGATTGTTGGGATCGCTTTTTTGGATAGATAGGTGATGCTCAGCAGTTATTCCTATTTGAACCTTTTCAAACTGATCTCATTCAACATTCTGATATAGATTTACCTCTCCTAAGTTTTTTGTTCTAATGAAAATGTAATCTATGTTTGCTCTGCAATGTGTTTTATTTTATTTAAATTCTGACAAATACTTAACATTCCAGTAGAAGGACTTGCATATTAGGTGCCTTTCAGAATTAGTAAATTATATCTGTGATGAGTTTAAACTGGATGATGCAGTAGTTAACCTGTAAAATTTAGTCATATAATCAAACGACTGAGTATACAATGTACAAATGATAATGAATTTAAAGTTTTGGAATGGCACTTATTTTGTTTTATAGAAAGTTTGGCATGTAATACCGAATTATACTTTGGACACAGAGTTATCTTTCAATTGTTTTGTTTGTTTGTCTGTTTTAATTATTTGCTCAATGAACACTGTTGGGAATTTTAATTAAAAGCCCCACTTGTATACACATCACTGAGATATAAAGCATAAGCACATAATTTAAAAGAGTTTTAGATAAGCTGTGCTGATGCCTTGGAGACAAGTTTGCATGGGAAAATATTTAAAAGGGAAAAAAAAGTAAAAATTCTCAGGAGATTGTTCAGGCACTTGTTGACTCAGGACATTTAGGGGAATCTCTCAACTTTATGCCAATTTTTAAAGCAGTCATCAAATAGAATATGCTTCTGTATGGTTATGTACTGTGATAACAGAAGACTTAAAACATAAATATATACTTCAGGGATTCTTTACTCCTGATCTTAATGTGTCGATACTTTAACAATTACATAGATGATATAATGATGTATATGAAATATATGCAGTAGGTAAGGTATGTAAAGCCCCTGAAAACTTTCTGTTGCCTGAAAATGCTCTTTCAACAACTGCCTATTAGATGTGCTAAAATGGCCCTAGTTTGTTTCTTGGAGACTCCTAAATATTTTCTACATTTTTACAGAAACATAGAAAATTCACTTTTGTAACATTTTTCATCATACCATAAATATTTGGAAAGATAATCTTTGCTTAGGTTTTGTGTGTTCCTCTGTTTAAGGTTTACTATGTTTCCCCAAGCACTTCATTCTCTTCTCCTGGTAAACATACTCTCTCTTCATTGCAATCATTCCTTTCCCCCTCCTAAATGTCCTCTATTTCCAATAATTAATCGCTTCCTCTTCCCTCTTTCCCCTTGTTTTGGCATATGTTTTTGTAACCAGATTTCTCTTGTGGAAATTTTCTCTTGCATCTTCCATTATTTTGTCTTGTTCTGGGCAGGCTTCTCTGGTCACTTCCTGTACCTCAATGCAGTTAATGCCTCTGGTTGAGTCATCTGTGGAAACTGAACTCTGTATCTTTGGGTCTGACACAATCTACTCTCTGAACTACAAAGTCTATTAGCCAGTGGGCAGGCCCAGGCTTATAAACATCTTGTGTGGTCCCAGTCATCAGAAGAGAACAAGAAATGCTTATATTCACTTTCTCTCAAAAGTTTTTTTATTTTTTACTTTTATGCCATCTTAAAACAATTTTCAGGCAAGCTTTTAAAATAAGTAATAATAGTTCAACTATTACATTAAATAATATTTCTTAGCTGTACTTGTGTATTCATCTTATCGACGTTCAACACATTCTAAGGAGGTTATTAATGTCATAGACTTTCCTTGAGTTTGAATTTTTCCACCAGCTGGAAGTAAAGCAGGATTACTAGGAATGAAATTTAAAACAATACTACCGAATCAGTGAAATACAGTTAAAGTGTTAAGGTAATTGTGCCCAAGTGCCTTTTCTAAATATTATGTTAAACTTCTTTTCAGGTCCATATTGTTGTAACTTCATCAAATGTTAAGATTTACATTGACTGCAGTGAAATACTGGAAAAACCGATTAAGGAGGCTGGCAATATCACAACTGATGGCTATGAAATACTTGGGAAACTTCTAAAAGGCGACCGACGATCAGCAACCGTAAGCAATAAATATGAATCTGTGCATTATTGCAAGACCTTGAAATCTTCTGAGGAAAGAGGTTAGAGATTAGGGATTGCTGGGAAACCAGTGTTACACCCAAAGCTTTCAAGTGTCTGTGCTGTCAAACCCAATGTACTTAACTGAGAAGTTTGGTCTTTATATCTTCTTGTTCTAGCAGAGTTGCAAGAGCAAAAGTCTAATAGCTGAAAGTGGCACTCAGGTAAATTCAAACAAGAGCAGGAATGTTTTTCTTTTGATAGGGAGAGCAGCTAGTAATTGAGTGCTTTTACTCTGGATTCTCTATCATTAGAAATAAATGGAGGAATAATTTTTAATGAAAATGTCAATAGATTTCATACTTAACAACATACTTAATGATCTTTCAAGAGTATTACTTTCTTTTACAGTTAGAAATCCAGAATTTTGACATTGTATGCAGTCCAGTTTGGACTAGCAGAGACAGATGTTGTGATCTCCCTTCTATGGTAAGTATAAATGAACCAGAGGCTATCCAGGAAAATGTTATTAATAGTAAATTTAAAAATATTAATATTAGGCTGGTATTAAAACTTGTACTGACAACACTTCTAAATTGCAGTTGTCCAAGCAGCCAGTCAACAACACCTCATTTCAGAGTTTTGTGTTTGAGGCAGTAAGGTTATAATGCTAGAATTGAGCCCGTTAGAAATGGTGCAAAAAATGTCTGTTATATTTGTGTTTCAGTGATGTTTCAAATTCTATGAATTATAAAAGGGGAATATATATATTTAGTTATTTAATCTGTTCTTAGATTGACATTCAAAAAGTACCTATTCTGTGTCAGGGCAAGCTGATTGTCAAATGCATATAAATACCAGAACAACATTTTGCTTGTGCCTCTATCGTTAATACCTTGCATGATTCACAGAGAAAATTTTCTAAAAATATAAAAGATCCTGTAGAAACATTTGGAAACCACAGTTTAGCTGTGAGTTTTACTTGAAAACCGGATAACAGAGAATCTTGCTGCTATTGTTTCAGAAAAGCATGCTGCCACTGAGTAGTTTTCTTTAAAAGGACAGTAATAAGTTGTGATTGAATTTTCAGAGAGATGAAGCAAAATGCCCAGCTCTTCCAAATGCTTGTACTTGTACTCAAGATAGTGTGGGACCTCCAGGACCTCCTGGACCAGCTGTAAGTTACTGGCTGTAACTATTCACAATAGACAAATTTTCTGATTTTTAAATTTGTGGACGTACTTTTGTGTTGGTCTGTGGTTTTGTGAAACAAGTGTCAGTCAGAGATATAGTTTCTGTCAACATGTACATAACATCATGGTAATCCATCCCCTTTTCATCAGCTCCTACCACATCTACTTGTCGTATGATCTTTTCCTGTATTTCCAGTGTGATCACTAAGAATAGCTCCTCATTGTTTGATAGGCTGAAAGACTCTGGCCCAGTCTCTTGCACGTCATGTACAAGATATTTTTAATGGACTGTGAAAATATTTTTCCTAAATACAGAGTCAAGACTTCACTCCAAGTAAAGATTCTTCACTCTGTCAGGGAAATAAATTACTTTATTTTTTATGTGGAGAGAGAGTAATTTACGGAATGGACATACTCCTGTCAATTGCTTTGAATATTAGGGAGTTATACTCAGCCCAGTAGTCATACTTTGAAGCTATCAAAAATGCTGCATAAGGAATCAAAAGCCCAGTTGGGTTGTCTAGTAATCTGCTAAAGAGGTATTCAGAGACTTGGATGAATATAAATTTAAGTTTATGTCTGCAGAGACAAAAATCAAAATAATAATTTTTCATGGGCTGAATTGGCAAGGGTGAAGTTGATGTGGTTTTCCTTAGTTCCTGATGCATATTTTATTTTACTACTCTTTTTAGCAGTGTGATCTGTACACTTCAAAACTTTGGGGCTTCACATAAGGGTTTGTTAAGGAGAATTCATAATGCACACTAGTATTATGCACTTTTGCTTTCTGTCTATAAAATACATTTTCTTTCCAAATACTCAATTTAGGGTGGCCCAGGTGCTAAAGGCCCCAGAGGTGAAAGGGGTTTGACTGGATCATCTGTAAGTATGTTTCCCAAAATGAATCTATAATAATGTTGCCCCAGGCTTACCTGTATGAAAATTTTTATGCTTAGTTTTAGGCTAAGAATGGAGATTAAAAATTCAGCTGACAATATGCCTTTATGTTACTTTTGTGCAGCCTACCTATTTGAGACTATATATCACAGCCTGTGTAGCCTCAAAAGCATTGACCACATGTCAGGATACTGGGATTACATGCATCAGAGTGTTAATACACACTCTGCAGCATTATTGTTCTCTCTTCTCTACAGAGGAGATGGCAGTACTTAATTAGCACTGCCAGAGTGCATGTATTGGCCTGAGACTGCCAACATGAATCAGAGAATAGCTTATGAAAGGGTATGCCTCTTGAACAATGTTTGTTCTATTTCCACCATTGTTCTGAGGTATTAAATGTGTCTCCAGGCTTCTGACTTACCTTAAGTCTCTAACCCAAAGGATTTTGCAGTTATGGGTTTCAGAAAGGATTGTAATTTACAATTTTGTTTTAATTTTCCACTTTAAGGGTCCTCCTGGTCCTCGTGGTGAGACAGGTCCTCCTGGCCCTCAAGGTCCCCCAGGTCCACAGGGTCCCAATGGGCTGTCAATCCCAGGTGAACCGGTGAGTGGACCTTTTGAGTGCCATCAGCAGGCAATGTGTGTGGAGCCAGAGCTGTCCATGGGGATGGTGGTCTTGGGAAGAGGGTGGCACCTTTGCCTGAGCATTCGTTTGTCCCTGTTCCCAGCAGTATTGTGAAACACATCTCTTTCTGAAACAAGTCTCTTAATACAATAGCATTTTCTATCCTGAATGTTACGTATGCTTATGGGATTCTAATGAAGGGACAGAGTCTAAGTGCTGTAATGTATGTTGTGCTACTCTGTTTTCAGTCTTAATGGCTTTTCTGTAGAGTTGCTAGGCATTTCAGTCTAAGGACTCAAAACTGTCAAACTGTGGTACAGCAAAATTAAGCATGCAATATTACTTTGAAGAATTTCTCACAGACTTACATGTTCAACTTCTATGTTCTGGCTTAGATCAGTAGCTAGGGGTTTTCTTGGCAACAGCATCCATATTTTAGCAAGATGCTGCTTCTGATTTCATGTGCATGCCTTCAAAGCCAGAGTAGCTCTTATTAACACTGATGAAGTTTCATATGTTTTGGCTTTTATAGAAGATAGCATACATAACTCTTTGTCTGCATTGTAAATGCATTAAGGCTGCTTTTGCCATATTTTACTCAATAATCACCCTAAAAGAAGGAATATAATTCTGATGTTTCCTATTTAGGATCAACTTTAATTTTAATATATTCAGGAGTTTTATAATTAAGTCTTTGATCAAAATACAAAGTTTATGGAAAGCAGAAGTGATGTTTAATTGCATACTGTGTCATTTTTCATTTGAAAATAGGTTACCTGCTCCATCTGTAATGGAATTTGGGAAATGGAAAATAAAACGTGCTTTAAGATAGACATTAGGAATACCTTCTACTTTGTAAGGACAAAGTAGAATGATTTTGTTACCCTGTGTAGACTCTTCTCATGGTTTTTTTTGTTATATACTGGGAGGAAAAACTTAATCAAGATGATCTAGAGGTACCAAACAGCAAGAAAGGACAAACATTCCTTTTACATGTGTAATACAAATAATACATTTATTTGTCACATTCACTTGAAAAAGTCTGAAGTATGAAAACACCAACATTCGTGGAATTTCTCATTACCTAACAAGAATTTAGAGCACCTTTAAGTCAGGTAGTTTCATTTTTCATATCAGTTGCGATCCACGCTCTCAGTCTATGTTTACAAAATTTTTGATTAGTAACAGTTGTTAATGCTGGGTTATCGTGCAAGCACTGTAAAAAAAAATATTATATTGTCAAGTTTAGCTCGTGTGGGTTTAGACTGTGCATTTATACTACAGTGCTGTAGCATATATGGAAGGCAAGCTAGTTGTGAAAGGCAACAAATTGCTTCTTTATATGCTCCTACACCTTGTGTCCTGGAAGTGTGATGTATTCTGTAATAATTTGTGAAAATTACAGGGTCGTCAAGGAATGAAAGGGGATGCTGGCCAGCCTGGACTACCAGGGCGATCGGTAAGTCGACACTTGCACAAGATAATGTCATTTTACATTATTCCTGATGCAACCAGGCTGCTGGACAGCTGTCTTTAACATCACTAGGAGTCAGAGGCTCCTCTCATACCTCCCTAAGCCATAGTTTTGGAAACATAGTTATCTTACACTTAGAAATTTGAAATGTAGGAAATAGTAAACCATTTAAAACAGCAAAAGTGAAGAAACAGCTGTGCTTGGTCAAGCCAAATGTCCTTCTGGACAGTTGTGAATGTACAGTGACAGACCACTGGATTAGGAAGAGTACTCTGATAATTCCCCAGGAAGGTCTCTCATCTTCTGACCACTTGCAGTTAAATGTCTTCCTAAAATAAAGATTGGAGAACCTTTGCTGAACCCTTCTTCAACAATGTTGCCTAATTACTTTCTACTTTTGGAATTCAAATGGCCTTGGGACATTAATTGTATGCTTTCTGAAAGAAGAAAGCAATATTAAATTTCAGTTACATGGAGGTTTCTGTATTGTAAACTATACAAGGAGGAGAAAAAATTAGGTTTTTTTTTTTAATAATTGGCCAAATTTAGATAATCATTTAGATAATCATAATAAGGTCATTGATATGCACACGTGGTGACAAAACAAATATTCCTTGGTTACTATATTGTCCTTAATTTAACTGATGATAAAAATATTATATGGGGAATGCTTAAATGTTGTTGTGGATTGAGTTTCATTTGTCAGATAAGGTCAGTCATGGGCCACTGTATTCTTTACCTGTTCCATTAGTCCTTATAAGCCTGAGTAATATACTTTTAGGGAGTAGTAGTGTCCTGTAGGAAGCAATGCTACATGTTAGTGTACAATGAGATTAGACAGAAAGGGGGGAAGAACATATATACTAGAGACATATGGAATGACGTATCAGTGATGTTTGTTCTGTCACAGATACAATTTCTCACTCTTTTTCCCTCCAGGGAACGCCAGGTTTACCTGGTCCACCTGGACCAGTGGGACCTCCAGGAGAAAGGGTAAGGTTTCCTTAGTTTATGTTCGGAAAAGAACAAGTAATGTAGTTTTTGTGTTTTGTTGGATTTTTTCCCTTCTTTATATATCTTTCCATTTTCAAATGTTTTTTCAAAAGGAGTCCTTTTATCGGTATCCCTTCTGGAGAGACAAAAGCAGAAGGCTTGGAAACACCTCAGGGGTGAAAACTTCCCCAGACCGCTGTTAGGCAAGATAGGTTCTGTAAAAATTGCCCTGCTCCCTCCCCTGACTAGGTTCTCAGCTGCCTTCACCCATAGACCCGTGTGTCCCCGGGGCAGGGCTCTGCCGGGGGACTCAGCCCTGCTGTCTTCCCCACATGGTTGCTGCTGCAGGGGATCCCTTTGAAACTCTGCTTATCTCAGTGTCTGGGAGATGTCATACTGATAAGGAATCTGTCTGTGCCAGACTTACATTGAAGGTCAGGTTTGCTCCTAAACCTTTGGCTATCTGGAGCTAAGAACTTCTCTTTGGATGGAGAATTCTGAAATGTCTTCATAATGAGAAGGGCATGTACACAGGTATTTCGTTGTGGTGTTTTTACAATTCCTTTCTTCTAACTGGGGTCAACTAAGTAAATCTCTTTCATTGTCACAGTGTAACATCACCTTTAAGATGACTGAAGCAATATTTTGCCTTTACAGTCAAAATTAATAGCTTATATATGCATTTATAACTGTCCTTTAGTGGGAGTTGATAGCTGGAAATGAAAACAGATGACTGTGTGATAGCCAGTTGCTAAGAGGATACTGTTGGATTGGTGGGTCATGGACCATCAACATTAACTTGTGAATGCTATCTGAGATTACTAAGATGGGATTTCTCAGCATTCATTCTTTCAGAGCAAATATCTGAGAGGGAGGTGGCTCTCCAGTTAAGTAGAAACCTGTGCTTCTCCAACTAAACTGTGAATGAGAGAACAGCAAAAAGAGAGATTTTACTCCTCTGGGGTAGAACGATGATTTCTTTTCTTAAAAATATTAAGAAAGATTGATTTCATTTTCAGTTTATCAACAGCAGCTGAACATCTAAAGTGTCTGAAGCTCATTGTTCCATAGCCTTCTCTAACATGAGTCGTGATAGCTATTTTATAACTTATATTGTGGATAGATTTTAAAAGAAATGGTAGTGGTAATCAGGAGTATTGCAATCATATAATCATAAAGACCATTTTTCTCTAATCTTGCTTCTGTTTTTAAACAGGGTTTCACAGGAAAAGATGGTCCCACAGGTCCCAGAGGCCCACCAGGACCAGCGGTAAGTATAATTTTGTCTTTGATATACTCCGAATTAAGAGACCTGAGCCAAGAGAGAGCCACATTGACATTCTCAATTTCTGTCAAATATGAAATGGATCCTTTGCTTAATTTCCTAAATGGGTCTGAAAAACTCTGGGTAGAAGGTGAGCAGACAGCTGGGCAGAGCATATATTCACAAGCATTCATAACGGTACTTTTGAAACTGATTTCTGCCAGGGTAAGTAAGAGCAGAACCAGTTTATCTGGTTCTTTAGCCGTGATCTTTATGATCATAGCTAGATCTTCTGAAACCAATTGGCTTATTACTTGTACGCTGGTGAAAACAAACACTGTTAATACAAGTTTTACTTGACAAGAGTATTTGAGGATTAGTTTTTGCTTAAAGAGCTGCTTCATTGTGTTTTGTGGGACCATGCTAGAAAAGAGGCTGGCTGTTAGAGAAAAGCATATGTTGAATCAGACAGCCTGAGATAGGCAAGTTGCTGCAGCTCCATGTCACCAGGTCCAGCCTGTAGCAAGTTGGAAGATGCATTTCCAGTAGGCAAATGCACACAGAGCACACATTTGCATTATATATATAGACAGCAGTTTCTAAGGCAGGGTATTATTTGGGCTGACCCCAAATAATTGTCTTTGTCCCCCAGTTTTGTCCCCCACAATTGTCTTTCTCATGTTCCGTTGTGAATATGCAGATGAGCTTTTATCATGTAATCTGATACTGATCTTTTAGTTTTTTGTATTTATCTAGTATCACTAGAATGACTTTTATGGTCTTCTTGTTGTGGATTTTTACATGGATCACAGATCTCCTAGGTGAACTTAGAAGGCCAAACTGCTTTTTACTGCTTTAGGAATTTGTCATTAAGAATGATACCCAAAACATATGCACACACTCTGCATCTTTTGGTGCTGAAACGCCTGTTAAACAGTGGTGTTATGTAAAAGAAGACATTTCCATGAAGAAACAAACTGTGTAGTCCATAAAAAAAATTTCAAGCCTGATATGTACCTAACAGAAAACAACCCAATAGGAACCATTTTCAATATTACTTTGGACTCAATACAGTAACATATATCTTATTAGCACTTAGGTTGTGTATTTCCACAATTCATTTTCCATGTCTTCTGATGCAGGGTGCTCCCGGAGTTCCAGGAGTTGCTGGCCCAAGTGGAAAACCAGGGAAACCAGGAGATCGTGGGACACCAGTAAGATAATGATACACTTAGAGTACCAAATTTAAAATTACAGTCTGTTGATGAACATAAGACTTCTGCTGCTTTAAATAGTTGTCTTGCAATAATGATGGTGGTTAATACAGTGGAGCTGACCTAAACCCACAAGCCTTTTTTTAAAAATAATTTCATTTTAACAGTATGCCATTTTGCTGAGTTTAATAGTTGGGGCTGGAAATTGTGGTCTCTTGTTTCCATTAAAAATATCGTAGGCTATTATGTGCCAAGACATATATTCATTCCTACACTGCATAGGCATGAAAAACTAGGTCAGCAAAATGATTGTAAAGTCTTTACATTGGTGTGTGTGTGTGTGTAGTAAAAAAGTGATAAACTGCTGAAGGTGGACAATCTTTGATAATATTACATAATCAGTTCTGTTTTGCAAATGTTTCATGCTTTTTACAATGTTATTTCAAAATTATTTAGGAGTGGTTTCTGTGGGTTCTAGTCAAACTTTTAAAGTGCTTCCTGAAAAGGGAGAAAGAGCAGGAGGTGCTGCCTCCCACCAACAGTTTCAGGAGAAATTTAATTTGATTCATTTATAGGATCTTTGAGAAATTATGCTTGAGTCAGGAGTGGAGACAGCAAGTGAAATGAGAAGTCATTCATTACTTATGAATAATGTATGGCAGTCATCTAGAATTTTCCATCCTGCTTCAGTGCAGTTGTATATAAAAAAGCTGGATATTTTGAAAGAATATATAGTAGGCTGGGAGACTTGATGGCCATGAAGTGGAAGCTCCCAGGAGCACCTGGAAGCTGGGTCATTTTCTCATACACACATCTGTGTTTGCTGGACTATAAATTCCATTTCTTCTTGTAGCATAGCACATGGAGTGTCTTAGGAAAATCTTGAAGCTTTCCTGCCTTTAGATATGCATTGCTTATGGGATATTCGTGCTTGGTTTCATGCTGAATAGACATGGCCGGAGCACAAAGTGCCATGCTTTGTTCACAAGGGAGCTTTAAGCTGTCAGGTGTATCTGATTTTTCCTTCACCTGGGACAACAGATAGCTCACCTAATTCAGAAGCAAAGATCTTCTGCAGGTAAATCATGTGTTTAGAAGGAAATCTGGCTAAAAGCCGAGTTTCAAGGCTTTTGCAAAGCAAGGCAGTCAACTCCTGTTCAAGCATCCTGTCTAAATTCTCCTACACTCTAATTCTTAAGAGTTCTTTTCAATTAGAAGTACATTTTTTTCCCTGCAGTTATTGCACTTTCTTGTAATGGGACACTGCGCATCATATTTACCATTTCTAATGTTTCTAGAACAGATCCCAGCAGGAATTCTGGCTTGCACCTTGCACAGATGTTTTATCAGATTCCTGGTGGACAGAATTGCAAGGCCTTCCTTTGTGTGCAGTATTACAGTTGCCAAAGGTGCAGCCTGACAGCCAAATGCAACTTGCACTGTCATGAATCATAGTTCTGCCTGAAGAGAAAGTTAATGAGGCTTCACATTGCCTCTGGTAAATACAAGGAATAAATAATTTTTGACCAGTTCCTGCCATTTTTTCTTCTACCTGAACAAATCTGTATTGCTAGTACTATTAAATGAAAGGGAAAGACCCCTAAAACCAAGGGATATTGCATTCCAGGTAAAAGGTATAGAGTTACCTGCAAATTATGGCAGCCTTGGTGTTATGCAGTTACTCCCAGTGAATATGGTCAGCTGGAGCTCCTTCTTGATGTATTCAATACCACTAATGTGCTAAGCTGAGGCACTTACAGTGAGGCATGCTGTGAATATTTCCCTATCTCACTGTGTATTTATACTAGAACAAGTATATCCTAGAAGTGTTAACTGAATTTTCATGGAAATAGGAAATTTGGCTTTTTGATCTGCTTACAAGTACCTCCAAGAGAAACTTAGGTGCTTTTTCCAGTGCAGTAACCAAAAGGCTGAAAAAGGAACAGTAAGAACACAAATGAGTTGGTAATTTGTTGAGAACTGAGTGCAGGCTATCCTAGAGGAGACTAAAATATCTGTCGTCTGTCTGGTCAGAGAGTGAGAGTTCCATAACAGTTCATACATATATCGTAAGGTAAAAACCATTAAGAATAAGGGAAAGTTCTAGTACTTGTTGTTTTATAGGTGTGAGACTGAAAACAGTAACGATGGATAGGCAGACCAAGTTGTGTTAAGGTAGAGCTGACAGACTCTGAGACATCAGGGTCCAACTTTGTTGATTTAGACAGTTCCCCGGAAAAAATGAAAGGCATTTAGATTTAATAAGTAAGGTGCTATTAAACTGATGCCTCCAGGACCAAATAAACTGTGAAAACCTTTCGAGGGTAGTCCAAGTCTGTTGTGAGTTCCATGCAGGTTTTGAGAATTTTGCATTCTCTGCTGCCATGTGTTCACTGCTCTTGCGTCCATCTACGCAGATGCCCTAGATGAGTTTCAAAAAGACGCTGCTTTGGGAGCAATGAGCTGGTGGTTCTTGAGGGGAGCAAACATTCTTTTGGGAAAAACAATTGAGCACATGATCTTTAAAAGTAAAAATAGCAAAACTTTCTTTGTTTTGTCCTCCTTCAGCAGTAGAACTATGCTGCAGCCCCAGCCTTCATCCCACAGCTCAGAAAAAACCCCACATGCAGCATAAACCAGCTTTTCCTTGCACTGACCCCAAGTGACTCCCTCATTGCAGGATATCAACAAAACAGAATGCCAGCAGCAGCTGCTGTTTCTCAAAATGCTGTCAAGCAGTTGGCTAAACTGCACTTTTTTGTCTATTAAAAGAAAATAAAGTGAAATTAAAGAGGCATATAATGAAGTGAGAGGAAGCAAATAGCAACTCAGTAATTGCAGTTATAATTATTTTTTTGAAAGTTTGTGTCTAAAATATCCAGGTAGAAAATGCACTTTGTTGTTAACATGGCCAGTCAGCCTCTAATCTTCAAATGTTAAAGTTAGTTCCAAATAGCCTGTAGACTTACAGCCAGAAGGCTGAATTAGCATGTGTTTGCAAGGTCACAAATTGAAGAATGAGGCTCATTTTATTTCAATGAATTTTAAAACTGACTGTGTATTGCTTATAATGAAGGAATGGCATTAGCATTTTCCTCACTGGGGGACCTTTGTTGTCAATACTTTGGAACAATGTTGTGCTCTTGTTACTAGAGCACCTCCCTGTCTTACCAACATGGCTTCTAGTTGAAGACAGCCTGATGATCTTTTCTTGACCAGTCAGCAAAGATATTTCCAGAAACAGCATATAGGATTTGAACATTTTAAGTTTGCACACTTTTCCTCTCCTCTCCTCTCCTCTCCTCTCCTCTCCTCTCCTCTCCTCTCCTCTCCTCTCCTCTCCTCTCCTCTCCTCTCCTCTCCTCTCTTTTCTCTTCCTCTTTTCTCTGGTGTGTGAATGTTCTCGCAAGTGAATTGGAACATGGCATTTAAGTAATTATCAGTATATTTTCAGGATAGTAGATGAGAAATCGGATTTATAATGCTTGGACTTACCTAGTGAATAAATAAAAGATGTACTGCATGGTTTGCTTCTGATAGAAGGTTGTACTATGAAAGCCTTGGAACGAATGAGAATAAAACAAGCAGGTATTATAAATACATACACAACAGATAATTTCAAAGGAATATGCTTGCAGAAAATAGAAATGTTGGCAAGTTTCAAACAGAAAGAGAAGCATGAATAGTTTTTTAACCATTTTTCCCCCCAGATTTTCATGTTATAGACTAGTGCAAGTAAAAAACCTTCAGTTCAGTTCAGTGGATACTTCAGGTACATGTAATAGTTTATGAATGAGATGTTAATCTCCATTTATTTGGGAATCAAATTAAGTCTCTTTTAGAGCTCCAGTACATCATCATTTACCACAGTGTTAATTATTGGAGAATGACAGACAGAAAAGTCATATTTTCCTGATGGTTTTAGTTGTTACTGTTTATTTATGTTATGGCATTTACAAGCCCATAGTCTGTTTAAGCATGTGGCTGTAATAAGCTAAAACTAAAAGACAGACATTTCCCTTGGACTTCACAGAATAAGAAAAACATAGATGAAAGAGCAAAGGACAGAAGGGAAAGAATGTTCATCAGCTTCATGGATGTATTTTCTACATATTAGCAGCTGCCTCATTGGTGGCATAATTTATTCCAATGGTGTCACCATTCTAAATCTTTCATTTGAGTCTGTACAATTAATTTTGCAAGAACGATCTGTTATTCATGATGCAAATGTACCGTATGACAACTACTTAACTCAGTGATGGATGAACTGTCTCATATTTTCTGTGGCATGTCATGGGATAGGTGTGTGCAACTCTGCAGCAGAGAGGCTCAGAGAGCACACTGGGTTCACACCCTGACATACCCCAAGGGCATTTGTCTGCCCAAACCCTCAACAGAAGTCTACGAAACAGTGTCCCCACACTTGAGGGGTGTCTGCTGTGACCTCAGTGGAATGATTTGGTGTCTTGTGTTGTTGAAATTAATTGCGGGTACTGTAGGAATGTTATGAGAAACAGCTGCAGCCCACACTTGGCCTTTGCTTTGTTAATGGTGATAAATAGATTCCTTAAAGAAATACTACAGTGTAAAAAGCAGTAACACTCAGGATGTGTGTGTAACTATGTGGAGAGCCATGCAGAGCAGCAGATGACCAAACTGAACTTTCACCTTTGAAATATGCCTTACGTTTAAGTAGTAATTTAGGCTAGAAATGAAAATCTGTGTGAACTCATGCTGGCCCCATCATTATTCCTGGTGTTTTTCATATACATATACATATATAAAAATTAGAATCAGTCCTTCTGGTTTGTTTCTTACATACTACCCTTGAAACCTGAAAACCCCACAACCACTAAACTATTCAAAGGCAAATGGAAAGTGCTGTTAGAGAAAAGTTGGCAAATGTTAGTAATTATAAAGGAGCTCAAACTAAGACTTCTATGAGGCCTTTCTAAGACTAGAAATAGTTGAGAATTAAGAGGGAAGCTCTCAGTATAAACAGAATTAGCACTTAATGCCGTCTCTCTCCGTGTTATGTGTCATCTCTGCTTAACTCTATTTCACTTAATACAGAACTCCTTTCATATGGGTTCAAGAAGACAGCTACCCATCCTTGACATGTTATTCTTCCTAACATACCTTCTTTGATGATAAGTTGTCTTAACACTTAAAATTAAGCAGTCATATACAACTCATACAAGACCATTGACCATTTACAGAAATATGATGCTAGAAATTCAACTTTGAAACTGGCAGTGATCCCAAGTGTCTGAATACACCCATTTTTTGGTCCTTTTTTCAATTTTTCCTTCGGATCTTTTTCTTCTGCATCTGTTAGTGCGTTTGATGATAGACAAAAGATCATTGTTTCTCCACTCTTTTCTGGTACCTGTTTTAGCATCTCTGAAATGAAAATTTCAAGGAGGACCAGATCTTTCTTCTTGAAGGAGTCAAAATTTTTTCTAGAATTACATGTCTCAAACCTATAGTTGGGGTGAAATAACATAATCCTTCAGTTACTTAATTTTTACTTATTTATTTTAGGGTACACCTGGAATGAAGGGAGAAAAAGGCGACAGAGTAAGTCTGCTTAAAATCAATTTTTCTCATAATTTTTAAATTAAACACTGTGTCTTTAAAAGTACAAACACTTGCTAATAAAACACTTGTTTTGCATTTGATTATTTAGGGTGATATTGCTTCTCAAAACATGATGCGAGCAGTTGCAAGACAAGTTTGTGAACAACTGATAAATGGTAAACAGTGTTGCTTGCTTTGTTTCCCATATTAATTTACTGCTCTGTTAAAAAGAGAAAACAATGGTTTAAATTTGAAGTGCCAGGGACTGGCCACAGAGCACGGTGAGAGCTTGGCCAATCTAATAGCTGTCCAATGCAAATGATTTGGTGGAAAAAATGTAGCAGCAGGTTTTTGCCAGATCCAGAGGCTAGATAATCACAGAATAACAGAATAAGATGAGTTGGAACTAATCTGTGACATTTGGAAATACACAAGCGAGTCTAACATTGTGGTGATGTTTCCTTTGTCATTTTCGTCCAAAATGACTTCATCTTTGCAATAAAATCAGTATATATTTTCTCATGAAACACATCTTATCTTCAAGAGAAGGGAATCAGTGAGAAAAAGGATGCTCACTGCAGATACTTTGCCAGCAGGGAAAGAAAAATGAGTGCTGGGTAAATACTGTGCACAGAATCAGTGGTGGTATGCAAGTAAAAACAATATTTATTTGGAGAAGGACTTCGAATTGAATTTCAGTCCTCTGCTGCCACACAGTGCAGCTCTGCAGCCCATGAAGTTGTTCTCTACAGAGGCTTTCTCTCTGACCCTGAAGCAGTGCTTATGCTATCAGTAGATCTGCCAAGAAAGACAGAGGCAAATTGGTTTTAATATTGTATCTATTACAAGGGTAAGTGCTGACTGAGGAAAACAGATATGCCTTTTGGATCATTAAGAGTGCTTGTGCACAGGGAGGAGGATAGTACGTCCCTTAAAATGTCTGTGATGGTTGCTAATAAAAACATATCTATTAGTTAGTTATCACAGAAGAAGGAAAGCACATTTGTGAATGCATTAGCTTATGAATAAGGATATCATATCCAAGATATTTTAATATCTCTTTGAGCATCCCCACCTTATTTTTCTCATGTTCAGCTGATCTCTTCAGCGTTATGCTAGGATTGGCACATTATACTAATCAGGTGTATCTCTCCATTAAGGCTTCCTTCCTGCGTAGTTTTAAAATGGTGTTGCTTTTGTTCACACATCATTTTTTTGGAAATTAAATTTGCCCATATGCAGAAGGTATATAGGTACAAGCCTGTGCGTCCTACAGGCTTAAGAAAATGTCTTCATCGACTGTGCTGCTAGCTCCACACATGAATAATTTATATTGCCTGTGGTAGCTGCAGAGCTCTGAAAGTACGTAGAAATGTGATACTACAGTTTTAGGAGTGGAGCAAGTCCTTTCTGTTCTTCAGAGTAAAACCTCTAAATAGAACTCTGAGAGCAAGAGTATTGGAAAAAAAAGCCTCTTTTTTGATTTTATTTGTTCTATGATAAATTTTTTTAATGTCGTTGGCTTCCAGAATCTCCCTTACCTTTTCTCCCTGACTCCCTCCCTCCTCCATTTATGTTCAGCCTTCTTATCAGACATTCATCTTAAGCCTTTCTAATTTATCTGTACTAATTTATTGAATGGGAACAAGAATAGGATTTAATTAAGAGAGATAATATTTTATTCCTTCCCACTCTGATAAAATATTTGCACTCATTTCACATTTTTATTTTCTTTTGAAGGTCAAATGAGCCGGTTCAATCAAATGCTGAATCAAATCCCGAATGATTATTATTCAAACCGAAACCAGCCAGGGCCACCAGGTCCACCTGGCCCCCCAGGAGCTGCTGGGACAAGAGGAGAGCCTGGACCTGGAGGAAGACCAGGGTTCCCAGGACCTCCTGGGGTTCAAGGACCACCTGGTGAAAGAGGTGAATAAATTCCAAGGCAGCTGTACTGTGGACATAGTGCAGAAGCTGCCAGAGGAGCAATCTGCTCCCTTTACCATGTCAGACTAGGAAGCCCTGCTAGGCCATTTGGATTGCCTGAGGGACACTGGTGATCTGAAGGACAAGGTTAACTAGATCAGTGCTTTCCTGTCTCTCTCTTGCTCAGGTTTCGTGAAATACAAATTGGTATAACATTTTGGCTGCTGTCTGAGGCTTCCACATAATATCCCAGGAAAGCAAAAATTCTCAGAATTCTTCTGGCACTAAACAGCTGCATCTTGAAAGGCTGTTTGGAGTAACACAACTCTTTGCAAAATAGAACACTGATTAAGAGAGAAAATGAGTCATTAGCAAGTATAAAATGTAGGAGTTTAAAGAATTAGATCAACATCCTTAGCTCTTTACAATATTCTGAGGGAGGGAAGCAACTGAACTGAATATGACCATATGAGTAAACCTACTTTATGGCTGTCTTGGATCACTGTATATCACATGGGGTGTCTGTAGTGTCCTATGTTGTGGCCTTTGCTTATTTCCACTACTCTACTATAACATAGGCTCAGTGCTGTGTTTTCTAGCTTGTATTTTATATACTCTTTAAAAAAGGCTAGGAATAAATCAAGGGATTCAGGAGAATTTCTTAAACTTTTTTCATTATAACTGTTCCTAAGAAAGTGTAAACCATCCTTTATAGCAGAAGTATGAAAGATTGAAAATACCTTCCCATTTGTAGTTTAAAATACCAGGATTCTGTGGTGTTTTCAGTATCTCAAAACTTTTCTATGTTTGAGAAAATTTATTCATAGTAAGCTACCGCTGCATCCTATTTTACTTTAGGTTACTATATTTATATCCAGATTATTTTCCCAAATTCACATTTGAACATCTATAGAACATAAATTTTAACCACTCTTGTTGAATTAAATAATGGGAAGTAAATATTAATGTCAGTGAGAGAGTGTGAAGAAATATCTGTTGATGTGGTTTCCTTTCTTTGATTTTCATTGCCTTTTTATTATTCTGTAGGAATCCCTGGAGAGAAAGGTGAAAGAGGGACTGGATCCCAAGGACCACGAGGTTTGCCAGGACCACCTGGTAAATATTTTTTGTTTAATCAGATTACAGGAAAGTAGGAGAAAAGCAAACATTTCTTCATAAAGAACCAGACTAGATACGGGGAATGAACACCCTTTACTCTGTCCACTTCATGTTTTTGACATGTATTAGCATTTACTCTTGATAAATTTGTCACCCTGAGACAAAACCCCAGCAAAAATAGCAGTTTATAAAGACTTTTGGATGTGGCTGATAGGTATTTATCTTTATTTTTTAATTTAGTCATCCGGCATGCTTGTTAATGTGAAAATGTGTTTCATGAAAATACATTGTCCAAATATTTGACAGATATTTTTCATAAGTCTTATCAGATGATTCTTTTGTAGTACCTAGTTGGTTTTTTTTTTTACTTGCTGAACTACAAAATACTCCCACATGCAGTTACCAGATGATAGAGACAGATGATTTGACTATTAGGTTTGGTTTTTGTGTCATGAAATTCTGTTTATGCCTTGGCAGAAATCAGCTGCATCACTTGTTTCTGCTTGTAGTTTACTAGGCTAAAATGGCTTTTCATTACAGGACCCATAGTACGCTTGCAGCAAATTGTAGCCTCAGTTACTTGAAGCTTTACTTTTCTGCTAACCATAATAAGGCTGGTTCCAAAAAAAACATTACCTCATCTATCCTGGGGCTACTGGGCAGTATAATTGATGTACTCCTATATTTTAATTGAAATCCAGTGTGCTTGTCTAATCTAGTAGTTTCCCTTGAGATCATCATATCTTACACAAAGGGGAAATTAACCAGAGAATTCATTGATGTTTCTTACTTGGCTCAAACCTTACTAAATTAGTTTCTAAGAATAAATACTTAAATAAGCCACACACAGGGAAGCAACTCATGATGAGTCACATTTCTAGGTTTCTTTTGTTTTTCTTTCTGTTGACCCCCATACAGCAGCAAAGTGCGAGTGCTTTCTCACCAAAGACAGCCTAGGCTGCGTAGTCTAGACAGAAGTGTTGTTAGCTGTTTTATCGAGATGGCTCTTAAAGAAAACAACCTCCCAACTTCTCAATTCTAAAATTAGGTCCACAAGGAGAATCTAGAACTGGTCCACCAGGCTCCACAGGATCACGAGGACCACCAGGGCCGCCAGGCCGTCCTGGAAATGCGGGTATTCGGGGTCCCCCAGGGCCACCAGGATATTGTGATTCATCCCAGTGTTCTAGCATCCCTTACAATGGCCAAGGATTCCCAGGTAGGTTATGAACAACTTAATCTTAACCTTGCCTTAAATAGTCTTCACAGATGTGGCTGTTCATATTGAGCTGCTTTTACATGAGACAGTCCTGCTAATCTGAACATACGGAGTCGGGAGGAGATGGTTGCAGTGAGCGGGCCTGCCTCATTGTAATGTGCAGGTATATGAGCAGCCATTAAGGCTTTGGTGTAGGATTACTTGATGTTATGCACGGTTTGTTTAAAATACGAAGTAGTGAGTAAATACTGTAGTCTTGGGTTTTTTTGTTTTTGTTTTTGTTTTTTTTTAATGTAGATGGTTACTAGCTGGTAATGTTGCTCATAGGATTTAAGTGACCGATTTCTTCTCTTCTTTTTTCCCCCTCTATCACCACCCCTTCCAATCGTCTTCAGAACAAGGTTGAATTCTCCATGTTTCTCTTGAAAAATAAAAGGAATGCTGTGGTTGGCAGTTTCCATATGTCTCTTTTAGAGCCATGTCAGGATTATTTATACAGAATTGATTCCTGAAATAAAAAATTTCCACAAAGGAAATCCATTTAGTAATAACAGTGCAGACAACTGAAAAGTGTCACCGTCCTACAATATCTAGCAAGTTAAACACCATGGAGTCTGATTAGCCCTGAGTCATTTAAGCCTTCCACTTTGTGATGTAGCTTAAAACAGTAGGCTGCTTCTGGAACCAAAATGAAGGGTCATAGTGACCACCAATTTTTGACTGGAAAGATTCTAATATATTTTAACATGGGGATCCTGCAGGACCACAGTATTGTTAACAAATTAATATGTATGCCTTGCCAGATCTCAAAATCAGTGTATGTGATACTACTATTGGATATGGTTTGCTGTTAGTGTAATTGTGCATGTATCTATGAAAAGAAAAAGAAAAGAATATATATATATATATGTACACACTTGCAGACTCAAGTTACTGGTTAAAGAGCCAGGTGGTTGTGCAGATCTCACCAAAAAATTCTTATTTAAATGAAAAATAAAGAAAATTGTACCTGTGATTCAGCAGTGTTCTTTCTAGTAAACAGCTATGTATACATATATAAATATATGCCTAAGACTTAACTGTTATGTATTTAGTTGGATGAAAGTATGTTTTTGCACATCAGATGGACTTTTTAAAAGACTAACATCATCTTTGACCTGTTTCAGGTTTCGGCTAACACATTTTCTAAGTCGCCAGTGCTGCTTACAGTTTGAATACATGAAAATCCTGTTTCTGAGATGTTTGCGCACGTGCTTATTAGAAAATGAGTCCGTATGGATATTTCACCACGGATATGGTTCTTGAACCATGTTGACCTCATAGAACGGGGAGATACTTTTACTAACACAACTTATGAATGAGATAAAGGACAGTGATGTCAATTCATTAAGCCTATTGCATTTCAATAATAAAATAGACAGTCTTTCTTTTTTAAAAAAGACCTAGACCACCAAAAACCTCAGTGGCGAAGGAGGCTTGTAAAACTACTAACCAGCAAAGGTAATGCCATTAGAAGAGAGACAGATTTAACCTGGAAAATGAGAAATAACTTATGTAAATAGTAAACTAATTGTGGCTTGTAAATTATTTGTGTGGGACTGTATCCACTAAAATCTGTTAACAACTCTACGTGATACTTTTGCATAAAAGCCTGCTGCTGCTTGCTGTATGCCAGAATAACATCTTTGACAACTTATGAAACCTACCTGTCTGTTGCTTGTTACCAACATGTCTGAATTGGGGCATATGCCTTTTTTTATGTGTAATCTTGTTGGATCTGTAACTGCAGTTATAAATACCAAAGTTTTATAATTATTTTTCTTCTGTTTTGCTGTAGTTTTTGGTGTTCCTGAAGCACCAGCTGTAACTCGGTTTGTTACGAGGAACAGCACGAGAAAATGACATGTACTGTATATTGCCGCTGGTGATAGTTATGTCTACACTTACTTTCCCATTCTCAGAGAAAATTAGTATATGCCAAACCCATCTCTTCATTTTACCTTCTCCATGTCTTCTATTAATTATGCAGTTTAAAATAAAGTCCAATGCTTAGATTTACTGAAGTAGCTGTAAAATAGTAATTTTATTTGATTTGCTTTGGTTTTGTTTGGGTTTTTTTAAATAGTTTTACCATGATTTGTCCCTTGCCTAATTTATGACTCTTTCTGCACTGTTTTGTGTATTATAAATACAAAGCCTTTCAAGATGATTTTAAACCTTTTATTATTTTACTGCCAAAAAAGCATTCATGAGCAAAACTGAGAAACACCCCCAGTGAATTAATTATTTATATATTTATTATATGAAAATAAAGTTGAACTAACATTATGTAGACAGACTAACTTTCATTGCATATGTGGATTCAAAGACATGCGATAACTATTATGTTCAATCGGACAACTATTTTCAACCAGAACCATACGTGCCTGAAAGTGGACCCTATCAGCCTGAAGGTGAACCCTTTATAGTACCTATGGAGTCAGAAAGGAGAGAGGACGAGTATGAGGACTATGGAGTTGAAATGCATTCACCAGAATACCCTGAGCACATGCGCTGGAAAAGATCACTGTCGAGAAATGCAAAAACAAAACCGTAAAAGATCTGTGTCTCGGTTTGGTTTTTTTTTGGTTGGTGATTTTTTTTGTTTTTTGCTGTGCTTGCATTTGCAGATACACACAGGGAGAGTGCATAATTCCTTTTGCAATATGGCTTTCTGGTCTTTTCGTATCAGATGCACCCCTGTTTTGTATCTCGCTTATGTGGGGATAGCAGAGTGTGTACCCAAACACTTCATGTTGCTCTGGAAATGCTTGTAAGATACTGTTGCTTATAGTGGTTGCATAAGATTAAGGTGTGCATTCAGTTATCCCAGTGCTGCCTTTTCATTAAAATAATGTAAAAACAAATGCATTAAAAAAAAAGAAAACCAAAAAACCAAAACAAAAATAAACAACAGAGCTGTTGCAAATTTTCTAAGGACTGTCTGCTTTAGCTCTACATTTTTCTTCTTTTTCAAATGCATGTTTTCACTTCAGTCAGATCACAGGTCTGCAATACCTAGTTAAAAAGAAACAAAAATTTCCCTCTCCTTCCAGTATCATTGTAATTTTCTTCTATCCTGAGTTACAATCTGCAGAGCATATACTGCTCTTATACATCTCCTCTAAACACCACAAACATTAAGTAGCTGAAATCATTGTATCAACTGGATACAGTTTAATAATGCCTGAAATCTCCTTGTTTGTAGACACAGTTACATTTATGCCAAATTGCAGTCAATCCTGCAGAGATGGAATTGCATGTTTATGTTGTATATTTAGTATGGATTTTTTTTTCAGAATACAATGTTTCTTAGTTACCGAAAGCAGTTGGAAATTGTTTGCAAGACTATGGATATAGAATTGCTGCTTTTATATTTTAACTGCAAATTGTGAATTTCACTGCCTTATATTATTTATTTCTGAAATGAAAGAGGCATTTTTCAATAAAACTACTGAAAATTTATGTGTCTATTCATTTTTTGAAAGGTATGGTGGGACTGATATATTTGTATTGTAATAGTGTTATTTACTCAATCATCTGAAAATGCCAGGTATCAAAAATCAATTGGAACGGGAATAATCTAATAGGTATTTGGACTGTGGTGGCTAGAGGTGGGTGGATGAAAGCAGGAGATGCCTCCTCTTTCTGAGGTATGAATAACTTTCAAGAAATTCAGTCTGCAAGGCATTTGGTAAAGAAAATGAGATCAACTGTGAGGATTAATTGCTGTCTTTTGGGGGATTTCTGGTGGATAGCTGCTGCAGGGAGAGAGAGACTTTCCACCTGAGGAACTACTTGCACTGCAGAGAGTGCCTAAAGCTACACAACCTTTAATTCCTGGTGTGCTGTGAGCATTGTGGCAGCACTGACATTAGCAAATAGCTTGCCTGAGGAAGTGGGGGTGTGGTGTTTGCCGAGTTCCATCCTTCTGGGACTGTTTGTGAGCTGGCTCCTCCCTGCTCAGGAGGTCATCTGTGTTTGCACAAGCTCTGATCACACTGATGGCTGAGATGGAGCTTTACGTACAGAGGGTGATAAGAGTGATTTGGGAAAGAACAATAGTGGGCCAGAAGAGTAACTTGCTAACTGAGGAGGAGAGAGTGGACTGGTGGTGATCCTTCCTATCCACAGTATCTTAATTTTCTACCTTGTAAGTAGAAATTGCTCTTGCCGTAGGACCTGGTGCAAAGCCTTTTGACATAACTGGGTAAGCTGGAGTTCTGTTTCTTAAGATCATGCAAGACATCTGTCACAGAAGTGAAGCTAGATGTGCAGGCTGGCTTCCTGGTCACTGAATCTTACTCTGCACTGGAAGCTGCATGGCAAATTTTAGTGTCCACAAATGGAAATTACACAACTCCATAGACTGCCTGACTGATTATCAGTGAAACGAAATACAAACAAACGGCATTTCAAAGCGTGATCCTGATTACAGCCATATGCCTTTTAGACTGTAAGAGACTACTTCTGGGTTGAACTGAGGAACGTTTAAAGGAGAATCCAAGCTATTAATTCTTTATGCTTTTTTCTCAGTGTTCAGAGTTGAGTATCAAAAACATGTTCTGCAGTTTCATGTACAATAAAGAAAGGCATGTGTCTGGCAGAAAAAGAAAAGATACTGGTAGAAATTTGGAGAAGTTAATGAAAATGTTTATCTGAGTTGTATTTAAAAATAATGACATCTTGCTTTGATCTCCCATCTGTCTTTTTCTGGCACTGTGTGTCTCTAGGACAAGTTTAATTAGATGCCCATGTCTTGATTTAAAAGATTTCTTTTTGTCCTCTAAACAGGACACTTATTTAAAGTGTATATTTTAAATTATTTTTTATTTCTTCACAAAATACACCAAATGCCTGCCAAGGTTGCCATATATTTTTTTTGGTGTCCTTTATTGATATCAGTCCTAATAGAGATACCACTATTTGATGATCTGGTGGCCTGAAGTATTTAAACATTCAATAAAACCTGAGCTTGTTGGTTGTCAATACATTTTTAAGGACAAAATTCTGCTCACAGATCTGCAGGGCAGATGTAAGCTCTAGGTTGTGTGCTCCCTACAGGCACAGAATTGCGAAGTGTGAGTCATGACCATCTGTGGACTTGAGATAAGTGCTGATAAGCATTTATGTTTCATTTAAAAATCTCCATGATCCCCAAAGCTGGATAACACTTCTTTCACCTGTTTGACATGAGTCGGGTTTCTGACAGTACATTTTGAAGGAAAAAGAACTTTCACTGGCCCATCCAAAATATGAAGAAAATACTTTAGATGTTTGGGCAGCTTATAAATGAATGTTTACTGTTTGAGGCTAACAAAGAGAAAACTTATTTCCAGGAATTCTCAGGGGAATGACTCTCAGGAGGTGGTAGGGCTAGTAATGACACTTCTGGGAAAGCTGTTGCAAAGCTGAGCCAAAGAAATCCTGGAAAAATACAGATTCAATGCAAATACAAACAAATTTCTGTTCTTGAATATCTCATACACAACCGAGCAGTTTACATAGTCTAGTGGTTTTAAAGAAGGAAATTGTTTGAAAGCTGAATTTTAATTGCATACACATTTCCTCTCATTTTGGCAAAAACTGTGGATACAAACAAGCAGGTGGTAAAGGGCTGCTGCTTGCTTGAAATCAGTATGGAACATTTGATAGCCTTGAGAAGAGATGACTGAAAGAGGACCTCATCAATGTGTATCATTTTCTGAAGGAAGGGTGTCAGGAGGAAGTTTCCAGGCTCTGCTGGGTGGTGCCAAGCAATAGGACAAGAGGCAATGGGCATAAACTGTTGTACAGAAAGTTCCATCTGAATATGAGGAAGAACTTCTTGTGAATGACTGAGCTCTGGAATTGCCCAGAGGATGTGTAGTCTCCGTCACTGGAGATATTCAAGAACCATCTGGACACAATCCTGTGCCATGTACTCTGGGATGACCCTGAGCAGGGAGGCTGGATGACATGACCACTGTGATCCCTTCCAAACTTACCCATTCTGTGACTCTGTGATTCCATGATTCTGTGTTTACAGAGAAGAACTTAGTGCAGACAGTCGTTGTCCCACAAACCTCTGCTCAGAGAGCAAGTTCTTTGCATTTCTGATAACGTGGATAGCAAAACTGCAAAAATACCCAGACAATGTTACTGATTTATGGAGGCTAAATATTGTAGCAATGCATCACTGCTGAGATCTTTGTGCAACAGTGGGCAAAAATGGAGTGAAGGAAAGGATGTAAGAGTTCTGTCCTTCATTTTTACTTTTGCTATGGTTCAACAGACTACAGTTGAATGCCCTAGTGCTGACTGCTCAGAGACACGTATAAAAGAAGATGATAGGGGGACAATAACTGATTTGGCCAGACACAAAGAGTTTCAAAAAACAACACAAGCAGTTGATCTTTGTTCCCATGAAGGCTCCTCTTTGTATTAAAAGAAGTAAAATATATACGTATTAGTGATAACTTGATCAATGTCTATAGATCTTAAAGGCAATAATTCTTATTAGCAAGTTTCCAAAATAAATTCTGTGGCAAACACATTAAAGAAGGCACATAAACCTTGAGGTTGCCCTTGCTGTTATGAACTGAAGGCATTTTTTGACTGCAGCTCAGAGCACAGCTACAAATGGGAAAACATTTTGGGAAGATGTTGCACTGTGAGAATATGAATTGTTCTCACGTCAGTTTTGAAATAAGAATGAACACTTTTTGTATAATTTTATTTTTGATGTACCATTGAACCTACTGATATGAAGGCACTTGTATTTCTGGTCTTCAAAGTCAAAAAGATCAGACCAGCTTATAGCCATCAGGAAAACGCAGCTTCTAATAAAGGATTTATTTCCTTCAATATCCTGCAGAAGGCCTCAAACTTTTGCCCTGACCAGCTAGTGAAAAAATGCTTACTGATAACTTTCATGTTCTGGAAAAGGAGTTGGGGATTAAAAGAAATTCTCTTGAGTGCTTCTCCACATCTGAACATTTCTTAGATGACATTCAGCTAAAAAAAATAGAATCCAACGGTGATTTTAGCGCTAATACACTATTGGCATCTGAAAAAAAAATGCTCTGTTCCATTTTCATTGATTTGTGCTTAATATGTTTCCACCTTATTGTTTTAGTTCTTTTGTGCAATCATTGAGCTAATTGTGACAATTACACCTCAGACAGTGATTGTGAAATTCTCTTGCATGATCAGCTGTGTTTTTTCCACCAAATTTAGTGAGGTTGCATTTGCAGTCCTGCTTTGAGTGAACAAATCTGTTTTCTAAGCTTGGAGATTTTGAAAGCCCTTAGTAATCAGATATTTGCTTTTTGATGAGGAAATGCAGCAACACTGTATTGAGATATCACACAAGTGCTGGTCTCAGTTTCATTTCTGTGTCAGCTTTGTGGTTATGAATTTCTTCATCCCTGAACACTCCTGTTTGTTTCTGAACTTTGTTTGTAAAGAATAGTTTTGTGCCCAGTTTGACTTCCCGTCTGTCATTCCTCTAGAGGCAGTCCAGGATGTGTTGAGGTTTTTATTCATTACCACTGCACATTTTCTTTGTGAAGCTCATGTTTATTACTTCCTGGGCCGATGCAAGCTGCTCACTGGATTTTGAAGAATTCCTAAAGTTTTAAGAACATGACATTTCTGGGTGTTTACTTTGAGACACCCATTGATCTCTGAGTTTCAGGAAGCAATATGGCCCTAGTAACTTGGCCTCTTTAACCAGCCTTGAGTTATCTTCCAAGTCACTACAAAGATTATTTTTATAATATTAAATATTGAACAAATCAATCAAAATGGGACAGAGAAGACATAAAATAGCTTCTGTTTCTCATTTTCAGAGCGTGTTATCCCTGTCAAGTTCTGAAGTTAAAAGTAATGAAGGAGATGTATTTTCTTCCTTCATCTGTAATGAAAGTAGAAAAGCTTCAGATGCACAGGAAATACCAGAAAGAAGAAAACAAAAGCTGTATCTTTTTCCATTAGAGAGGGAACATATCCAGGGCCTACTGTCATGAACTTCACCAGAATTATTGGTCTCTCAGCAAAAAACAGAACTCCAGTATTGTTTTAAAAAAGTATTCCTGTCTGGGATAAAAAGAAGTATATAAAACTGATAAATACCTTGAGTAATACTGGTTTTGCAGCTGCCAAACTGAAAAAAAAAAAAAAAAGAGACATTTATCAGTTTTAGTGCCCTGATGTTTATGCCTCATAGCAACCTCTACAGGAAAATTGCAACACTTTATTTAATGTTTGCAGCTTTGGGTTCTGTTCATGACAATGAACAGAGCAAAGTAACTAAAATTACTGTACACTGCACAGGAACGGTTTTCTCTCTCATGTTATGCCAACATGTCATGCCTGGCACGATGTTCCTTCCCTTTTTCCATGCCCTCTTTCCTTCCTGAAGCTTATGAGCTGTTCCCCACTCTAAAGGCCTCCTGCCTGTTTAGCTCCAGGAAATATGGAGGATAAGGACATGCTACATCTCGTTCATCTGAGGAAGACCAAGGTGGTCCAGGGGCTGGAGTGCCCGGTGATTGCGAGAGTTGGGCTTGTTTAGCCTGGCAAAGTAAAGTCTGACAGGCAGGGATCCCTCTGCTGTCTTCCACTCCCTTTGCCTTCCTGCTGTTCCAAGCACTTGTTTACTTGCTATTTTTCTGGCAGTATATGAACAAAAGATTAAGTTTCTAGGATTCCAGAACCATGTACTCCATGTGTCTTGCATTTTGCTATTACCCATCGTGCATCCAGAACTCTAAAGTAGGGGATTGGACACAGAGTTTTAGGGTTTCTTATTGTTGACACTTGTATAACTATTGGCCTTTCCAAGTCTCCCTGTATCTTTTCGAACTGTTAGACCGCTTCCACCTTTTACACTCCTGTTGTGATAGATTAACAAGTGGGAAGTCTTCTGGGTCGATTATATTCTTTTCTCCCTATAAATAGCTACAATTGTCAACTATGGAGTGAGATGGTTCAAGACATGCTTTCAACCCAAATCTATTACTTCTTTGCAACTCCAAGGAACAAAAGTACTTTTTGGTGCACTGGAAGACAGTGGAAAATAATGTTCTTTTAACTACAATGGCTTTTAATCTTAACATTATTTTGCATTATGGGTAAATAACCAAAGATATAAAACCATAACCAAGGTTTGAATAAAAAGCAGGAATCTTGGCCCCGAATCCATTCTTAGATGTTTATCCTTTAATTTTCAGTTCCAGAAACCCCATTCATGTGAAAAATGTCAGCATAACATCAAACAAAGTGTAGTCTGCAGGCTTCTTTTCTTTGGCAGTTCCTCAGGATACCATGAATACTCTCTGTTGTTATTTGGCAATGCCCTTGTGTACAGTATATTTGACAGAAAATGCCTGTGGACTGTAAAATCCCAGCCAGTGCATCCTCTAAGGTAGTATCCTGCGGTTATATTTCTCAGTCTCCTGAACTGGTCTCTTTTCAGTAGCAACAAAAGTCAAAACAGCACCAAACATTTCCTATATCCGTCCAATTCCTCAGATACATGTCTGAAAGATGTGTCTTCCTTTTACGGCACTTGCTTCCCCACACTTGAGACAAGGAATTTCCTAGTGAAATAGGTGCAGTTTTCAGAAATTTGAAGAGAAAGATGTTTAAATGCATAGTAAAGATCAAAAGCTTTACTTAGACAGTGGCATAAAATTAAAGTGTTTTCATGACTCATAACAGTGCTGGGGCAGGGGCTGATGGCCCCAGGCTGGGCTGAAATGGCATCCTGGGGCGTGGCAGGGTGGGGAGGTCCCCACATTTATTTGGAAATTACAGTCAGGCTCAGCATTTGTCTCTGAAAATACTATTTTCTGCTCATGCAGTATTTTAACAATATTTGGTTGGGAAATCCTCAAATGGTCATCACTGGGACTATTCCTTCACCAGGCTGGATTGTAAAATTTTGCAAAACATGTCCCTTATGAGGGCTGTGTGGGCTGTTCCTACTAAGGCTGAAGGTGTGCTAGGAGGGACAATGGCTGCAGGCACCGGAATGGGTCTCGACGCAGCAGAGTCTTGCTGGAGGGATGGGAGAGAGCGAGTGTTGTCACTAAATAAAGATGACTATGAGGCCTCTGCTGGAAACACAGAAGTGGAATAAATTAAGAACTGAGATATTACACATATAATACTTGAACCACAGACACTGAAACAGATGTAAAATTTAAGAAACCCCACAGTTTTGCTCACAAATCTTTATGTTCGTATTTAAGGCAATGCTTTGTGCTGTGATTTATTGAGATTTACTTGGAAAAAAATGGTGCAGATTGTAGCTGATGATCTACAGAAATAAAAAACAGGAGTAAGAGGCCTATACTTTAAAATAAATGTACTCACCATCCCTTTCTGACAGATACACAGACACAATTTCTGCATATTCTAAAAATATAGTAATAGGAAGCAGAATGTTATTAATATTTTTTCAAAAGGGAATATGCTAGAAATGTGAATGATAGCTATATCCTGCTTTATGTACCAGTATACAGAAATAGTACTAGAAATGTAAAGTGGATAAGAGTCACAGGCAGTTTTTACAAATAGATATTTTAGACAATTCTCATTGAAATTATCTCTAAATGGAAAGACATTAAAAGGAGAAATAAATGATACTCTTTCAGCCAAACACTGACTGTGTCAGAAGCAGTATTACCGATTTCCTGAAATAAAGGTTTTCTTTAACAACCCTACTTATTCAGCTGTGTGACTGACTCAGTCCATTTGTGATGTGTCAACCTCAGTCTAACTGCATTACTCAGACTTGCAGCTTATAATTTTAAATTTCTCTTTTACGTGAAAAAAACCTCTATTTTCATATTTCTGAATCATTCTATGTCTCTTATTCAGAATGGGTAATATTACGGCTATATATATGTATGTATATATGAGATTAGGTATCACAAGAAGAGTTTTTCCTATTTTCTGCATAGTAATATCATGTATTTTAATAGATTCGTCTTGCACATTAGAGTAAACAAAGAGTTCTTGAGGTCTCAAAACCAAAATATATTATTCATTCCTTCTTAAAAGTACTTCTAAGATGGTCTCATAAGATGTGGTGGTGTTCAAACTGAACTTAGAGATGCTAGAGAGGTAAAAAACCCTCTGGATGGGCATGTGCAAGAACAGTCTCATTTCAGATCAAGGTATAGGTCTTACCTAGAAGTGGTCAGAAAAGGCAGATCTCCCTTTTTTTTATTACCTGTCAACTGTCTTTGTCAGACTTTGTGCATGTACTGCAAGGCTTCAAAAATGTATGTAGGTCAAAATGTAACACATTAGTTTTATGGTAACTTACAACACCATGAGTTTCATTAAAATATTTTCATTTTCGCAGAATGCTTCTGTGATACCTGGACACTCCACTACATGGTAAATTAAGAAAGCGTAGTCAACTGTGCTTTTAGAACCCCAGAAGGCCCAAATACCTTATATTTCACATGTAGAATGGCTTTGTTTTCCCCATGTTTTGCATTCTGCGTAAACAGAGTGAATAGAATGATAAATTATGATCTTTATGACAAATTATGATCATTATGATAAAATGTGTTTTGTGATTCATAAATTGTACATTTGCTGCCATATCTTATATACATATTTATCATATACAACTGATTTTGCTTTTGCAGTTTTAAGAATGGCTCCAGCTAAAACAGCTGGGAAGATCTTACTTTATTACCAATATTGTATGGCATTTTGTTCCAGTTTTAAATTCACCTTCCTTTATATGCTGTATCTGATTGTATTCTTGCTAATCTTTCCCCAGGTTCCACACCTACACAAAATGCTGCAAAAGGATACATATTTCTAAAGCTGAATGAATCAATTCAGCTTTGGCAGCCAAAATTTACAACCAACATTTCTCACTTAGTATGCAGACTTTTGGCACATTACATTGGACTATGATTATGCTGTAACATTAGTAGCATTGTGCATTGTACTGTGGGAAAAGCCACATCTCAGTGTGGTGGAAATTCCACTGGAGAAAGAACTAGTTCCTTCCAAACCAATTGAGTTTTGCCTTTAATAAACTCGTTGGAAACGGATCAAAATGGAATTTCATGAATTATGGCCAGATTTTCAATAGGTCTCAGTACCCTGAGTTAAGTTTTTTTTTCCCGGAAAGTTCAGCTTCTGTTTGGCACTGGGACTGGTTATGCTCTGGTTTCAGACATGAACCAGCTTTTTAAAGAAGCCTGTTTAGCTGTGCTGTCATGGTGCTGAGCCCTAGCTAGCAAGATCTGATGACAGCAGAGTATGATAGCAGTTTTTTCTGAGGTCTAGTACCCCATTAATATATCTAAGTAACTTCTGAATGGAAGGCGGCTTGTAACTCCCCATCTTCAAATGCAGGTCGGGTTTATGTGTGCCTCTATGCAGCATTAATTTAAATGAAATGGTTGTGTTTTCAAGAATTCCTTCCACCTAAGAACTCATTGTGTGGCTTCTATGAACACGCATATAGAGGACTTGGTAGTTTTCTTCGCCATCCATAGCTACAGTAAACTCCCTTTACATCATGAGATTGTGCTTCGCAGTCGCCCGGTGCTTTCCATCAGGAAGGAAGAGGTGCCTTCTTACAGAAAGGTGGACAGTCAAGAGTAAAATATGAAGCCTTTTACTAAAATCTTTTCCTCCCTGGTTACTCAACCAGGCCATTTAGAAGGAAACTGAATAGCAAGTGCTCTGTGCTGGGGATCCCATGCCTAGTTTATGTTTTGGAATACAGAACCTGCTGAACTTCATCAAGCCCAAGACTGAGAAAATATCATCTTTGAGTGGGTGAATTTGGATCTCTCAGCTAAGTATTGCACAAAAGTAAAATGCAGAATAATTTTCCTGTGGGCAATTATTAGTGTAGAAACTAGAAAATGCTCCAAGGAGAAATAAAATAGATAAAAGAATTGTCTCTTTCATATTAGAAATATCCATCCATCTTTCCTAAGAGGCAAGACACGAAGGGCATATCTGCTCGAAGTATCTGACACTGAACAGAAGCAATTGAGCTAGCTTATATAAAAGCTGAATTATTTTAGCAAATGATGAATAAAAATGAAATCAGTTTTATAATTCCTATAAGTCCCTCTGTCATCATATATTTTTAAATGAAATGTAGGCAGTCAAACAAGAACAATTTAAAAAACACCAAAACCAGCAAGAACTTACCTCTCTGCCTTCTCTTGCACTTTAACATTTACGGTATTTTCAGAGGTTGTTTCCTATCCAGTTGTGACTTCATGTGTATTGAAAAATTAGGTCAATTTTAGTGCTGCTATTCTTAACTGGGGAAAAAGTTTATGTATTAAAGTCCCATGTTGTAATCTTCTAAACACATTTCAAAGGGCACTGGGCAGAGGGTAAAGAAGCAACAGGTCAGATTTACCAGCTAGACATTTACACTCAGGAAAATATAATAGCAAAGGATGGAAGAACCTGGCTGGACTGTTCATTCTGGGGAAGAGAAGGCTCAGGGTAGATCTCATCAATGTGTATAAACACTTGATAGGGGGAGAAAAGAAGGCAGAGCCAGGCTCTTTCCACTGGTATCCAGTGACAGGACCAGAGGCAATGGGCACAATCTGAAACACGGGAGGCTCCATCTGAGCATCAGGAAAACCTTTTTCACTGACTGAGTGGCTAAGCAGTGCCACAGGTTGTCCAGAGATGATGTGGAGGCTCCATCCTTGGATAGACATTCAAAATCTCTCTGGACATAGTCTCGGGCTACTGGGTCTAGGTAGACTGGACAAGATGACCTCCAGACACTCCTTCCAGGCTCAACAGTTCTCTAATTCTGTGATTCAGTAATTGTCTCCTACTTAATTCTTGTGATGCAAAGTGGATTATACCTGCATGCAAAACACTTGGGCAAATGTAATAAAATGAATGTAATTTGAATTTCTGGCACAATTCCTCATGCTGTAAAAAGAATTGTTGAGGTAAAGCACAAAGATGTTATTAGCAGTGTTCTATGATTTCCTCAGATTTTGATGTCTTGCCAGTGTAGCCTTCCCCCGCAGCTCCCACTGCAAACTTATCTCAAAGAAATGTTGAGTATCCATCATAAGCAAAGCAATTTTCCAAGGATTGTGAAATGCGTCATGTAAATTTATGCAGTCACTGTCAAAGCATTTAAAACAGAGGCTTATTTACAGAAGTGAACCCTTAGAGAGGACAAAATTTTTATGTAAACAGATGACAAAACACTAAATAGTGACTGCAGTTTTGGTAGAGGATGTGTGCAGAGGTGGCTTATAAGCATTTCTGCTGTGTCCTCCATGACCTAGTGATGTTCCCAGGACTGCACAATTTCCCACCCCAGGTTATCCGGCATGTCACAGCTCTGATCCCACACACAACAGAACTGTGTGCTTTGTCTCAGACACCAGTTTCTACCATGGTTTGAAAAACTGCAGTTCTGAACTGCTTTGTGTAGAATTGAAAATTTAGGTAATTTATTCCATGGAAAAGCTTTTAGGGAAAGAGCCATCTTAGGACTGATGAAGGGTGATGGAGTTGGTAGGTCATAAAATAGCTGATTTCTGACTGTGCTCATCCAATTCCTGCTCTTAACCTTTCCCCAGCACCTTGCAAAATAAATAATTGTAGTCAGCATGGGAAGTGAGACTTTTACAAGACCTTTTTTTACTTTTAGACTAAAAAAAGAGGCACTAATAGATTCAGCTCTTTTTTTCTGATTTTGTTCTCTTTCCTCATAAGGGTCTGAAAGCAATAGAGGAGAAAGAAGTAGAAGACCAATCTTCCTCCTCACTCAAATGCTCTGCTTTAAATTAATCATTAGCTGCCACTCCGTGAAAACTTTGGAGCACAGACTCCGGCATTAACTGGAACACCAATGACATACCCAAGGGGGAACCTTCTTATCTATTGAAAGAGTTTATTGATTTACCAGATCACTGACATCTGTCTCTCAGTGGTTTGTCACTTTGTGGCACATTTTTGTTTGGATATAACATATTATTTTGACATTATCACTAAATTGTTCTTTCTGGAGAAGTAGATTCAGGCCTTTTAGTGGAAGCTTGGTTTATTGCCAGACACTATCACAAACACAAACATTTTCAAGAAGGGATGAATTATATGTTTATATCTAAGTGGACCCACTTGGTTCTGTTACAGTCTGTAACAATATACTGTGAACAAACAAAAACATGTGATCTTTCAGAAGATAAACCAGCAGTTCACATTCCTGCCAGGAGGACAATCCATGCCCCATAGCTCTTTCTAGCTATGCTGCTCTTCAAGAAAAGGCTGAAATACATAGTGTCAGCTGGTGGGAAACCGCCTTCAGAACTTTGATGAATAGAGGAAAGTCTGGATTGCTCATTTTCATTTCCCCCCTGGGGTTACTCAACAAGTCAAGTCTAAAATTAATGCTTGTGACACTCAAAGCAGAATGAAACCCTAGCACTAGAGGCTTTTATGGATTATGATGTCATGCCTAGAGACAAGTTTGTTTATGTGGTTGAAAGGGGATTTACCGGTCTTTCCCACTGCTTCTTGTCTGCCCATGCCAGTACAGTCTGTTCTTGCAGAGTGTTGGGTTCTCAAGACATGTTTTGGAAAGAAAAACAAACATTATCTTTTATATGTATAGACATCTTCTCTTTTGGTCTTTTATTTACCCTCTTAATTTTTCTGATGGTTTATCCTAGTCCTCCTTGGCACTAATCCAGTATTGATTGGATTGGTCAGTGTCCTAGATTGCTCAATGTTTACCTGCAACTGGAAAACCAGGTTGATTCCTATATTTTCCTATCCTGTTCTTATTTTTTTATCCCCAAAGAGAAACTTTGGTTTGGTGTGTTCAGATTTATGATGAACATTTAAATTACTTCAACCTTACAATCAAATTTGGGTGATTTAAAACCATAACGCCACTCCAGATCATTTGGAAATTCATGAATTGAAACTCTTTGCCCTACTTTCAAACCCAGCAGCAGCCTCATAAGAGCAAGGACACAATAAATAGACTGTTTTCATGGCAGCACCTTGGGCTCAAGAAGGACTTAGACCATTCTGTGACTGGCAGTGAGAGCTGGGTCTTCCTCAGTGGGGAGCAGTAATGGGGCAAGGTGGTACAAGTGGCTGCATGTCCAGTGCCTGGATCTCAGGGCCTCCAAGTGTCCACATGTCTAGGCTGGCAGGGCAGCAGCTTCACCTCTGATCCTGGTGCCCTGAGGTGCCCCTCAGAGACTGAATCTGGGCAAGCTGTTCTATTACTGTTGAACCCCTAATTTTTGCTTGTTGTGCTGAGGTGGCTCTGGATGTACACACTGACACTCGTGCCACCTCAGCGAGACTTCTGTGATTCCATGGGATGGAGACTCAGCAGGGCCACTGCTGCTTGTCACAGCACCAGCTGTTCTTGTGCAATTAGCCCATCAGTGTCCCACAAGCTCCAGGACTTCCACTCTCCAAAAAATACCAGTCCAGCAGCCCCAGGCACAGAAGTTCCTGAGCTCTTTCTCTCAAACACATTAACATCCTTTCATAACAGTTTGCAGGGGAAATCTCCTTTTGCTCAGAGGCTGTGCAAAGAGCCCAAAGTTTGCAGTGTGCCAAGTTTTCCCATTCTTTCAGGAGCTCACTTCAGTTGTCACATTTAATGAAACATCTCATGATTATTTTACAGTTTTGGCAATCTAACAATGATTTTTGTCAGTGAAAACAATCAATGTCTCCCACTAGAAACTGGCAGAAATAATTTATTTTTTAAATACAAACAAAAATACTGTGTCTGTGGCTTCTAGGGTAAAGTCCCACATTATTCTCTGGTTAATTTCCCTGGCAATTCTGATTGCTGCAGTGTTTCATAAAAGGATCTGCATTTGTACAAACTCATACCTTCGTAGTGGTAATCCTGTTTCAAAGCTTTTCTGTTTGTTTTTCTGCACATTATAGATGATGAATTATCTTTACTGAGCATTTGCTACTTACTGATTTGTTGTTTTGGGTGTGGTGACTCACAGTTGCTGTTTATGCCCTTTGGAATTTTTCTATGAAGAAGGGAGCTTTGGAATTTTTCTATGAAGAAGGGAACTTTGTGCAAAGGCACTTGGGTCTTTGTTTTGGACCATTATTTGGAAAATATTTGCAAAGGCAATATGGATGTGCTACTACGTGGAGAAAAAGCAGCAAAAGACAGCATGTATGTTCTAGCCCTGTGAAGTATTCCTGGTCCAGAGAGAATGGAAGTCAACCAAAAGTCTTTCCATTGACTGTAGTGGGTTTTGGATCAAGTCTTGTGTATGTAAGTGGCGTCCAAATATCTGAGCTGTTCACAAATTGTCCATGTCTGTTATAGTTACCAGGAAATGCAGGCAATGGGCCAGAGTTCAAAGATTCAGCTTTTTCAAATCCAAGTCACACTTACAGAAAGAAAGATGCCTTTATCCAACCTGTTCCAGTCCTCCAGGGTGCTGAGTTTTCTTGTGATTCAGCTATTAAAAAAATAACAAAACTTTCCTAGCTAGATGCATATTGGGTAGGAACTAGTAAATCTCAGGAAAGGTGGAGTGTAATTCTGAAAATGGTCATAAGTGTAGCTGGGCTGGAAAATAGGAACACAGTGACTTTTGAAACCAGACCTCTGATGTAAGTAAATCTACAGATGCACTGAGTTTTGAGATGAAGATTGGTAAGTCTAAGGAGAGGAATCTTATGGGAGCAATCTGATTCTAGCAAAGTTGGTAGCCAGAGAGTGTCTTAGGAAGGGATTTCACGGAACAGTGTCTGCCATTGTGGGGACTAGGCCCGATGACCGTATATATCCAATGATAAATATAAGAAGACTGCAAGGCATGCAGGTAAGAAGGGAGCTGCAAAAACACACAGGGGAAATTTCTATGTACACTGAATCAGCTACTCAAATAATCTCTTCAAGTGTAACATAACGTCATACTGTGCTGGAGAACTGTCATGAGTGTCGAATTAGAAGTTATGTCTCCTGTAGATTTTAAGTACAATATTTAAGAGATTGTGCGTGCTTTGAACTTGAATTTCCCATCATCACATTAAAAAAATACCAGAAACCAATGACCTGAAGAATTCTGTTCCCTGGAAAAAATTAGAGTATTGGTAAGTTATTTTCAGGGAACTTACATGCACAGATGGAAAACACTGCAAGAATAAACACTGCATAAACAATAACCAAAAGAATTAAGAATTTGTTGATCTTGATGGTGGTTTAAAAGACAGCTGTTTGTTATACTGGCAGCTGGTTCCCCATAAGTATTCCTGAGAAGGACCCATTTGCATCTCCAGGTGAGCATAATCAATGGCACAGTTAAGTAGAATGTAAACTGCATTCAGCATCTGTAACCTTTCACTTGTGTTAGCTAAGAAAATAAAAATTACTTCTGGCAATGCTTCTGATATTCCCAAGAGGTCTAGTGTGTATAAAGAATAGGCGTGAGAAGATTGGAAAGCTGTTGCTCTTTGCTTACAAGTGCTTAAAAAATTATTAACCATTACTTTCTTCAGAAGGAGTCCTATAATCTGGCCTGATTTATCAATCAGTTTCAGGAATACAGAAAAAGTCTTCAGCTTTGTAGCACCTTCCTAAATATGACAGAAGATGTTTAAGACTGGGTCATTACCAGTGTGTCCATTGAGGGGAGTGATAGACATCAACAGCTGAACACACAGCAGAGGGCAACACCTAGTTAGACAATTATTCACTATTCTGGGAAGTTGTGGAAAATTCTCCAGAAGTGTAGCTGGCTATCATCATCATTTGATTAAATCCTGAAAAGTGAAATTGCAGATAAATTAAAATACGAGGTTTTGTATATGCACCGGGTGCTCTTCATGTCTAGGAAGCACACGGATTTTGAGAAAACACAATAAAATTGGATCAGAATGAAACACTTTGGCTTCAGACTTGCAAAAATGCCATGAGAAAAGTAGAACAGAAGAAGAATTTGCCTTACAGTTACAGAAAATCTATTCATCCCTATTTTCATCAGTGGTGACAAGAGCCAAAAAATGCTTTACTTACTGCTTAAAATGAAAGGTGACTCACACAGGCAGTGTGAGTAAGTAAAATTTTGCAAGACTGCCTTTCATATTTGACCAGTGTAATGATTATGTTGCAGACCTTTTATGGATGATTTGGAGTATATGTGAGCGTAGAATGAATGTGGGGGTGAGGAACAGCTTTTTTTCCCACATATAAACCCTAACCACATTAATCTTAAAGGAGCCATAAAGCCAAAGTTCAGAACAAGCCCGCTTGCACTGGACTGCACTCTAGAGCTCTTCTTAGTGTGCAAAAAGAGCAGGAAACAGAAGCTTGTGCCCTTTTCAGGTCTCTTTAGGACAACATAAGTTCTGGGAGAATGGGAGCAGAACGACTGCTCTCTTCCCCTAATCAGAAAGGCCATCACACATGGTCAGGTTATGCCCGTAGACTAGATTCTATTCCCCACCACAGCTATTCTTGGGGCTAGTTCTCCTCTCTTCTGCCTGCCCAACCCCCCACAAGCTTCCTTTTTCTCTGTGGATCCAATCTGAATTTCTCCACAGCTTTAGGGGCATGAAGAAGTTTCCAATTTATCTGATCCTTGCCCTCCTGTTGTCTAGCTGTTAAGAGTTTGGCGTAGCCAGAGTCAAATGTGGTGACAGAATAGAACAGAACAGTGAAGCTAAAGACTGAGACACTGGCTATGGGACAGAGAAAAGACATACACCGATTAATTCCTTCCAGTAGTTATCTCCTTCTCTTTAGGTTCTTTGTAAGTACCAGCACCTCCTCTTGCCATATAACCTGCACTTCCACTTCTTCATGAACAGGAGCAGCAGACAAATAGATGTCCATTTCAGAGAAAAAAAAAAATTCCTGTTATATGCCACATTATCCTGTCTTTGATACACTGATGATCCTGAGGCACTAATTGGAGAAAATCAGTACAGAAGAAAGGCAAGGAGATCTGGAGCATTATCTTTGACCACTCCCTAACCTTGGGAAGGTTTTTCTTTTACTGTGACCAGGCATGCAATTTGACATCTTTTTGCAACTGGAATTGCCAAAAATCACAATGACACTTGGAAATCTTGTTACTCAGCTTCTAAATCTACATCTAAGTCAGTTCGGACTATAAGTTCCTCGCAAAATCTCTCCTGTTTTAATAGTCAGATTTTGAATTTCCTGTTCTAGACATATCACTTCCATGATCTATTAGTTACAGAAGTATAATGAAAAATGTGTATTTTAAAAAACCAGTTGAATTTATTTTTGGAAGTTCTCTGGAGATATACCAACAAGAAAGAGGTTGTTAGTCAGTAGCAGCCAAGATTTTTTAGTCAGTAGGAGCAAAGGTTTGTATGCATGGTAGAATTTTCAGTATTTCCTTCCCGCTGTATGACATATTAGTATTCTGATCAAATCACATCATCACTGCTGGGGCTTTCAGAATTATATTTTTCAATTTCTGAAACTGTGTAGTGTAAGATGCGTCAGAAATAGAAATAATTATTATGTATTGTCCTTCTGACATTTTTTTATGTTGGAATGAGTTAGTGCCCTTGCAGGGATTGTCCAGCTAATCCCTCTTTCCAAGCAGGGCACTGCTAGAAGTCACTTGACAGCATCTGGAGTGGATTGCCTGAAGGAAATGTAGGCAATCTTTGGATGTCTGGCTTTTGTCTATACCACTGTAGATATTAATGATGATATGATGCAAGCAAAGTCCTGCTTTCCTGCAAGCAAAGTCCTGCTTCCCTGCTCAGCCTTGTCTGCAAGCAAGTTTCTTAGTGCTTCTGAGAGACCAGACTGTTTAATCTGTCATGTAGGCAATTTAAGGATTTCCTTTGCCCTTTTCTCCTGCCAGCAAGTAGAAGAATAAGCAGGACCACACAGCCGTAAAGAGCCTTAGGATGTGTGTACCAAACCCAGCTAGTCTAAGCTTAGGATGTCTCTGTTCTCGCGTCAGGGTTTTGGGGTTTTTTTGTACCTGTGAACACTAATGCATGCAGAGCAGGTGCTTACTATTTGACAGCTCCTTGCACTTTCCTTTTTTGCTACCTAAACCCAAAGAAGTAAATAGGTTTGCTATTCTTGGCAAATCTGGGTCACCTCCAACACAAGCCTTTGGCTACTTTTAACTTGTAATACTCAAGACAAAGCATTGTGAAGGGTCCTGGGTTTTACTCCCCATTTTTGATATAAATCACAGTACATAGGCAAGTACCCTGAGTCTTAGTTTTGTGTGTTCAAAATTCTGCTCTGCTTAGTACATTAGTTTTTTTCAAGTAATTGTTAACTCTGCTGACAGCTGCAGGATATGACTTCTATGAGGCTGTTTGAAGCTTCTTGCACTGGTTTGTAGAACTCCATCAGATGGTCTTCCTTAGCTTGCAACAAGGCTGTGTCTCTGTAGGGAGATGAGCCAGGATTCAGCCCTCACCCTGAGCTCCACTCTCTTCTCTGTTTTCTCCACTGCATTCTTTGGCAGAAGTCCTCCAGCTCTCCAGCTGGGTAAACATTTTTGAGGAACTGCTGCCTCAGGTGCAGCTAAGTAATGCACTGATGTCCTTCAGAGTGGAAAGGCACAGCAGGCATTCCTTCTTAGTTCTTGGTACCCCTTGTCTCTAGTCTGCCCACCAGCAGAACCTGTCAGCTCCTGGAGGGGTGGATGTGTAGGTGGGAAATCATGCAAGTTGGAATAAAGGGTTGACTAAATCTTTTTTTTAACAGAAATTTAAGCCATATGGAACCATTATTCAGGATATCTAATGAAATAAATAAAAAAGTTAGATTTCTTCCTTTATGATTTTAGTTTGGCCTCTTATTAGCATAGTAGAGTATTTTAGTACCTGACTTAAAAATGGCATGCCAAGCATTTTGGCTCCTAATTAGCAATGCTTCTGCAAGTGTTATTTTCCTTGTCCTCTCCAACTGCACTGAGAAACTCCTGTATCATCTATTTATTGCCAGTGCTAGCTCTAAGCAATAGAGTACCATCCTCCTATCACATATCTATGAGAAGCATCTTCATGCATTTTTCCAAGTTGCTCTTCTGATGAGAGAGAAACCTCTTCATTTGTATTAATAAATTCAACAACCACAGAGATGTTTTAGCATCTGCCTTTTCTATAGTACCTGAGAGGCTCAGAATTAGTTGGTGATACGCTGAGAGAGTTGCCTGTCAGGCTAAGTGCTGTCCATCTACGTAGATCTAACTATGGTCTCTTCCTTTATACAAATTTTCTGTGTAGTGCACAAGGGTTCTGAACATGACTGACATACAGAGGCATCACTGCGAAGCAAATAATCACTAAAGGTTAGTAGTAATAATAGTCACAAGACAGTCCTCCAAGAGTCAGGGGATGAGGTCCCATCCTGGGCCCCATGCAGGAGAAAAATGAAAAATTCTCATGTGTGCAGGAAAGGGAGAGGAATCTAACATCTGTTGTTAACATGTATTTAATCAGGCTGTGGCAGATAGGGCACAAGCTCTTTGGAAGAGGTGAGATAGAAGTGACACAGACACACGCACAAAGTATTTTTTATACAAATTTGTATGTGCATATACATACTCAATAAAATGTCCTTCTATTTTATGACTAACAACAGACAGTTAACAAAAAATTTGACTTGCTGAGCTAAGTTGTTTCTAAAAACATTGTTATTGTTCAAACGCAAAATTATCATGGGATGTGGTTTTCAAAAAGCAGTCAGGGATAAGGTTTGACTATTCTGAGTTATAGTTCACCATTTGCATGGTACTTTACACGCTACTTTTAAAAAGAAAGAAGATTTTCTGATCTAATGTTCACCTCAAAAACAATACAAAACTGCACAAACTGCCATGTCATCACTATGTAGCACTACTGTTTTGAATAGTGATGTATGTCAAAACCTAGAGGCAGCTCACATTATTATTGTTCAGGTCACCTACTACAAACACATTACCCAGTAACTAATGTTATATTCATGTTCCATCATTTATTAAAATAGTTTTCCACACTTCTCCATGGGGAAATCAATTTAATTTGCTTAAAAAATAAAGCAGATTAAAATAGAGAACAAAAGGTCCAGCAGTTGGAAATCAAACCCAAGTAAACCAGGTGATACTATTGACTATGAAGGTAACTATTAAAATGTTGTAACTAAGGAAATGTAATTTCTCACAATTTGAATCTTTAAATAAAAGCTGTGCACACTTTGGAAACATATGATCTGGTTGTGGGAATAACCCAATGAAGATCCATGAGCAGATCAGAGAGACAGTCATGAGAGAAGAAGGGACAAATGGTTTTCTCTATCCTGGCTCAGATTTTCCAAGTTTCTTGGCAAAACATTTGCTATGAGTATTGGTTTTGTTCCAAATGACACATTATCTGGACTTGAAATCACCTGTGATCTAGAGATTGGACACAAAGAAGAATATGTCAATATTAGTTAGTTAATATCTAATGTATCCCACAGGATGTGCCCTGACATGGAAGGATAATGGATTAGAGAAAACCAGGTGAGTGGGAAATAAGTTCAAGCCCCTGTATCAGAGAGACATGTCTCACAAGGTCTCAGGAGTCCCTCTGAAGTTTGTGTAATTCCTTCACACAGGCCAGAAGCCCTGGGATTATGTCCAAAGGCCTGAGTTACCTATGGGAAGCTGCTTTCCCCAAATGACCATCTTTACAAGCAGGGAAGGGAAATGTTCTTCTGCAGCAACCTATAAGTTGTATTTCAGGTCACTGTTTTCAGGCTCTTCTGAACAAAACAGTTCTGGGGTACTGGATGAAATTTAGTTCTTGGGAATGCTTCTTTTGGTACTTCATTTCGCTTCTAAGCAAATAGCCCAAGATGGCAGAGCTTTCCAGTTTCATTCTCTGCTAGCCTCTCTGGCTGAGTTTTAGGGCTTGCATTGTTAAGAGCAATTGTTCAGTCTGGGTCTGTACTGTTCAATGTCTGTATTGTTGGGAGCAATATTGCTCAGAGTAAGCAAACATTGCATCGACCTCGGAGGAAGTCTGGAAAGTACTCTTTTGGATAAACTGCATTTTTATATGTGTCCAGAGTTTTTTTCTTGTTCCAAGTTTGATTTACCATGAGGGGTCATTGTGGTGGCGTAAGGCAGAGGAGGAGCCAAAACACATTGCTCTTGCTAGAGATGTTTCTCTGCAAACATCCTCATTTGGACATTTGCTGGCTACGTGCAGGCTCTGATCCTTGTCTGCAGGGAGCAGCTTGGCAGCCTTGCTCTCTGGCTGCTGCTTAGCCTCACCCAGTCAGATGTTTGGCATTTGTGACTCGTCCACCCATCTGCCAGCACACTTACACACAGAAGGAAGGTCCAAAAAGATAGATTCCCTTGGGTTTCCCTAGGAACGCTGTTGCAGAAGTTCAGTGTAGGAAGCTGTGGCTTGAGTAGAAGTAGTGAGAAGAGGGAGGGCAATGTTGTGGTTGTGATTCAGAACCCAAGAGATCTAGCACTAATTTAGCTCCTCTGCTGTTCCCTGAGCAGCTTCAAGGAAGTCACGTAGTATCTCCAGGCTTTGGCTCTCCAGCAGTATGTTGAGTTAGCACTTCTCTTTTCTCAAACTTTGTCAAGACCTGGTTTCTGAAATAGTGGGGCTTTATGTAATACTAAAGAGAACTCACGTAATTATAGAGAGTGTATATTAATTATATGGTCTTCAAGTTATTTAACTGTGTGATTTGAAGGAAAATATTTGAATGTATTTTAATCGGCTGCAAAATGCCATATCCAGCATGTTATCTAAGCACAATGACATTCAGATGAAAAATGGGCCAATTTAAAATATACTAAAGTTAACAACCAATAGGCAAGTCATAGAATGTGACCCTCAGAGGATCAAAATAGCAATGAACAGAATAACCATTGAAATTTTATCCTACCTCACAGGACCTCAAAAAAGTGACCAAATTTTATTTGGTGACAGACAGTCAATGAGGTTTGTACGTGAACATTGTCTTCCACACGTTGTTTTCAAATGTTAAATTCTTAAGGCCTCCAACTGGTTGAGCTGACTGATGCAAAGGAATTAAACCAGCTATTGTCTGGCTTCAACAGATAAGTAGATTTCATTTCAAATTTAATATTAGCACGTTCTGTTCATGTAGTCAATATATAGCAGGAGCACTGGTCAGAGTAGGAACAACCATGCTGACTCAGACCAATATCCTTTTACAAGAGCAAGGGGAATCCTAGAGGGCAACCATGGGAGGTATTTCTCCCAAATACTCTTCTGACCTCCAACTCTTTCAGCTCAGGGAATATCATACTGAACCATACTAATTTGAAGAGTCTGTTATAAAGATGAACCAGTTACATACAATGTGTATGGAGCAGTTCAGAGATTGTTGGAGGTGGGAGGCTAAATAATCTGCTTGGTGGTCTTCTCTGTGCTGTTCTAGATTGCTTGCTTGGCTTCCAAACCCTCCACCCTCCGCTGCTTTGTAAAGCTGGTTGTGATTTTTGCTCCCTACTCATGTTGGCATTAACAAAGAGAGTAGTTTGTGTAAATGTAGATAAACTGCAGGTAACTATTAGACTGCCAGTTATAAAAGCCTGTCCAACAACAACACTTCAAGGATAAACAATCAGAACACCATACTGAACAGTAAAGAATGAACCACTTCCTACTCAAAACAATTTGTAGTCCCACAGTATCTGTTTGCAGATCTGCTGCCCTTAAATTTGTTTACTATCCTTTTAAGCCTGCTGATATTTCCTGCCTTCACAAATTCCTGTGACAAAAAGTTCCAGAAGTTCGCTACCCTCTGTCTAAAAATTATACTTAGTTTTAGAGCTGTTTCATAGTAACCTCCTGCTAATTCAGCCAGTGCCTGCTGTTATAGTTCTGTGGATTATGCTGAAAAAAGTTTTGTGTTCTTTTTAACCACTTTGTAAACCTCATGAATATATCATTCAACTCCTGCTTTCCAAATTTAAATGTCCCAGGGTTTTTAGTTTCCTACTGTATGGCAGCTACTTCATCCTCCCGATCATTTTAAGAGCCTTCCTCCGAACTTCATTTATTTCCTGCTCCCTGTAGAGGTGAAGACCAGGACTACACACCTTATACCAAAGGCAGGTGCAACAAAGTTTTCAGCATTTGCAAAATGATGCCCATGAAATTGTTCTCCATGCCCTTTCTGGTGACACAGTGCACTCCAGTTCTTTTCTTTAGGCTGCTTCTGCACACTAAGCCAATTTCAGAGAGCTGACTCCAAATGTTTGAGTTGCACATTGAGTTGCTGAATTTAGACCTGAAAACTGCATCTGTAGACATGATATACATAATTTCTACTTCAAAGAATTACAGAATTGCAGAATGGGTAAGGTTGGAGGCCACCTAGGGTCCAACATCCCTTCTCAAGCAGGGTCCCCCAGATCACCTTGCACAGAATTGTGTACAGATGGCTTTTGAATATCTCCAGAGAAGGAGACTCTACAGTGTCTCTGGGCAACCTGTTCCAGTGCTCAGTCACCTGCACAGTAAAGAAGTTCTTCCTCATATTCAGGTGGAACTTCCTGTGTTCCATTTTTTTTCCTGTTGCCTCTTGTCCTATTGCTCAAGCAGAGCCTGGCTCCATCCTCTTGACACCCTCTCTTCAGATACTTATATGCATTGATAAGACCCCCTCTCAGTTTTCTCCAGGCTAAGCAGGCCCAGCTCCCTCAGCCTTTCCTCATCACTGAGGTGATACAGCCCCTAAATTGTCTTTGTAGCCCTGTACTTAAATATATCACCTTTTGTTTTTCTATACTGAAACTCACTCACCACATTTTGCCCACCCACTGAGCATTTTAGTAGGTGAAAGGTCTTACTTAGTATCATTGCCAGACTTGGAGATTTCATTACGTTGTTGTACAACCATGTTTCTCTCATCAGATCACTGATAAAGATGTGAATTAAACCAGTCCAAAGAGCACATCCCGAGGGGCTACTACTGAAACACTGCTTCCTCTTGTCTAACCAATTTTAATTCCACAATAGGACCTTTACTACAGTTCTGTGGTGACTTAATTTGTATTATTGTCAGGGTCTGACGGCAGCAGTAAGCCTTAATTTCCCTGACCATCTTCTTCTGGGGCCACATCCACACCTATAACTGAGAGCCCAGGGGCTTCAGCTCAGCTTTTTTAAAAATGTTTTTCATGGTCTTAGCATGAAACTTTTTGGCGTATCCTTGTCTGAGTGTAAAAGAAGAAAGACTGCTGGGTGATGGGCAGAGACTGCAACAGCTGAATAAAAACTTCAGGGAGGAAAAAAAAGTAATGAAAACAGCAGGGCAACTGAAGCCTTTCTAAAAATGTTTAGCTTTTGGAATAATTTTTATCATTTCCCTAACGGCTGTTTACACTGCCAACATTACTAGTATGCACTAAAGTATTACTTCCTACAGATAAACAAAAATTCCACAAAGACAGAGCTGCATTAACACTGGTTAGGGTAAACCCTACTGTGAATTTTTTGGCTTATAGACATGTAAACTACTGTATTTTTTCTAGGAACTAATTTGTTAAAGGAAATTGTCCTTAGACACTTTGTCATTGGCTTAGATTAGAAGAGAAGTGAAATATCCTAGAAGGAAGATATGTTGTGGGTTTTTTGCTTTCTAATTGTTGTCAGCTTGTGATATTTTGTAGCATTGAACTTTCCCTTCTTTTCATAGGCCCCTAAATTATCATTGACATTTCTGTTGAATAATTGACCTTAACAGATTTTTAGGCTTATACTCAAAATTGCTATATGTTCTGAGTAGTCACTGATTTCAGGGAAGGATTTTTCTTCATAATTATTCAGGCCCTAACAGAAATGCTTTATACAGATCATATCCATAGCTCATGCTCTTACGTAGCACTGAAACTTAGGGAATGGGAGAAAAATACACGTGATGGGTCAACATGGGCACAGTGTTGGAGCAGAATATACAAGAGGTGGTTAACATACTTCATTAGTTTCCCCTGATTTGAAATCTTCCTATTTATTGCCTTTACGTTGTGTGGGGTCAGGGTGATAGAATGTATTTAAAGCCTAAACTAAAAACTTCCCTGTTTGTAAGAGTCTGGAGATCCTGGATGACCTACTAGCTCAAAAGCATTTTTGGAAAACAGCATGTTTAAAAATGACTCTTTCTACCCTCTGGATATCAGTGATGTTCATTGACCCAGATCTACTGACCTTGGAGAAGTGTCCAGAATCCTCCATAATTAAGATTCCATGGGTTAAAATTACATTATTTCTGTTTACGTAAGCTCGGCGTCCTGGCACTATGGCTATTTCTTACTGGTTTGATACAAACACCATATCTGGAAAAAACCTCACATAATAACAGGCTAGTGACAAAGCCATAAAAAAAACAAGCAATAACCACCAAAATACTTGAAGAGTGACATCGTCACTTTTCAAGGAGCATAAATGTAGCAGCTGGTGGAATTTTATTTACAAGGAAAAGAACAGCAGTGGAAGATTAATTATTGAGGTCATCCTTCTTGAATCCAGTGCAGAATCTGAAGAATAGTGTCCTTTTTGAAGTCAGCTGTTAGTGAGATTACTAGCTATTACTAGATCTATTACTAAGGATAGCATAAAGTAAAGAAGGAAGCTAAATTCTTACATCCTATCATTTATTCTAAAATATTTAGAAAATTAGTCAATTGTGGAAACACTTTAAAATATGCAGTCTGCACTGGTGACCTTAAGATTTCATTGGTAAGACAGAACAGATGAACAGAAATCATCCCAAAGAAAGGGCCTTATTTCTGTTTTGCACTTTAAAAATTTTTCCAGAATTGTTCAATTCTTTTCCCCCTAGGTTATCCTTTTCAAGACTTTCTCTTTGTTCTCATTTGGACTCTCCCTAATTGATCCACAGTTTTATCAAACTGCAGCACCTTTAACTGGACAAAATACTTCAGCTAAATTCCTGTCATCTGAACCATATGAAAAGGATTTTTTTCTTCATGTACTTTGTAGATCCCCATTTCTCCTTCAGAATGGGATTTTTCTATTTTCTTCAACAACAGAGCGTAGATGATCCTTTCAGTTTAGGAACGACCAAAACTTCTGGCTCCTTCCAGAAGAGCTGCTTCTGAATCCAGCATTTCTCAAGTATGTGTTTAGCTGCTTAAAGGACATTCAGGATAAACAGAAGGGCATCAGAAGTACTTTCGACATGTCTAGATTTAGGAGTTGCCAGACTGGGCAACATGTACCATTCCTTTAATTATAGATAGATGCATTTTACATGAATCATGTCCTAAGTTTACAAATCCTTTGCCAAAAAAGCAAGGGACATGCTCAAGGCCTCATGGAGACGTAACACGAGCTTCTATGCAAAAGATAAATGCCCCATAGACATTGAAGATGAATGAGACTATCACAGTACAAACTGAAGAGTCCTTAACTTCTACTGACATATTAGTTGTACAACTTTTAATAGCAGGGATGATCTTCATTCCTGGGGACTAATTGGGTTCAGAACAGACTGTGCAATCCGTCAAGTCCAACTACAGTTTTGTTGTGGTAATAAGCTGTGCTCCAGTGCAGGCTTTGGAATGAATTATAAAACAACTCTCAAGAGCTCATTAGTGCATGGTACCATGGCCTACACAGCTCCTGTGCATAGAGCTGAGACACAGAAGAGGAAGGATGTCACCTGAGACAGGCACATCAGAGATAGTGGAAGTTCATTTGATTGTATGTCATCTGCCAGACTACGCTTTTAAGCTGTTGGTGGCAAATAGGCAGCAAGGGAGCATCGTTGTATGTGAAGGTTGGCCAGTTCTGTATGCATGTTTATTAGCAGCATTCCGAATTGGTCATGATATTTTAAAGAAATAATCTGAATCCCCAGACATGAACAAGTCCATTTTATAAGCCCACACTGACTTTAGATTTATGACCAGAGACAGCATTAGAAATGTAGAGTAAACTGAAAGAGATAATAACCAACAAGAGTTGGTTATCAGAAACAGCAAAGATAAAAACTTTGATTTATGTCAGGATGTATGTACCTCAAGATACGACGAAACAAAACTCTTACATGTAAGTGACAAATCATAGAAGAAATGTATGACTGTTAAAAAGGACTTTGAGCTTCTCAACTGAGTTTAGAGAAATCAGAGGAGTAGCTGTGAACATATACCACAAAGGCAAGTAAAGAGGAAACATTCACCAGTTAAAGTCTGGGGAGAGAAGAAAGTTTTGAGGGATTTTTTTGTTTGGGGTTTCTTTGGTTTTCTTTTTTTGGTTGGGTTTTGTTTGTTTGTTTGTTTGTTTGTTTTGGGGGTTTGTGTTTTTTTTTATTGTTATTGTTGGGTTGGGTTTTTTTTTTTTCAGTCAACAGAGTTGTAATCTCTGAAGATAAATTACAAGAAACTGATGGAGGAGATGCAGGAACATTCACTTGATGTGCCTACTACCTGTTGATATACTGCATGGTGTTCTCTGATAGACAGAGTGGCTGGGCAGCAGGAAAAGGCCCCTGGCTGCCCTGTCTGGATGCTGCTCTCTGGGACAGATGTAGCTCCTGGGAGATTTCTCTTGGGCTATCTAGGCATGTGCAGCTGGAGCAGAAGATGGAATGGTCAGTATGGAGCACGAGGGAGGCGGCAGGCGGGAGCCTGCAGTGTTTAGATTTTGGAAGTTTTCTGAGAGGCTTAGGGAACAAACACACATCTTAAAGGTGGTGGGAAGAAGACCTTCCCAGTGGACCCCACACAGGCTGCCCAGTGTTTTTTGCAACCTAGAGCATCAGGAGAAAGCTGTTGGCCTGAGGGAAGGTTGGTGAAAATGATCTGCATGCCAAAGGGCAGCTTTGTTTTCTAACCTTGTATTTTAATCTGTTTCATCTGTTGGATTTGACTCATTTTGATGTCAAAAATTACTGCTTTTTGGTCTGTGTTTTCAGAAGTCTTGGCTGCAGAGATCTAAACCTTTGCTATTTTTGGCACCCTCCCTGTAAGTGCAGACAGATGCACCTCAAAGTAGCGGCTGGCTCGCGAGCCTTTCAGAGTCAGCAAGGCCTGGATACGTCCCACTGAGCATTCCGCATAAAGCTGAAATAATTAAGGGAAGGAGTGACCTTCGCTAACTGCATTTCACTGAGGAAGTGAATGTTTCAGTGGAAACTTCTTCCCTAGGAATGCATTACCAGGCACACGAGAAGTTGGATGAAGGACCAGCAAAGAGCAGACCTGTTGCTCCTGCTGATCACCCCAGCATCTTGTGAGCCACAGATTCCCTCACTCAGATGCCAGGAATTTATCTCCAAGAGGGCAGAAATTAAAATGCCTTTGTGAAACTGTACATGGTTGTGTCATGCTGAAAAAGAAGGTGGTTGGTGATGAGGTTTTTCTTATTTTGAAATGTGTATTACATTGGTGCAACAAGATAAACCCACTGCTAGGAATACTGGATCCAGGACACTGGATGCTCATCCAGCATTCTGTGTTTCTGCAATATAGATCAGGTAGCTCTGATAAAGGACAGTTTTATTAATGCCAGCAAACAGTGACATGTTTTCTTTTAGAGCAGACCCAAGGCTGTTTACAATTGAGGAGAAACATTTCAGATATTAACTGATTGTAGTGTCTCCTCTTCCTTTGTTTGAAAGTTATTATTAAGGAAAAGGAGAAAAGAGCTGAAGTATGGAGTTCTGTGTGTGAGGACAGGGCTCCTGGGCTTCTTCCAGCCCTTTTGGGAAGCTGAGTTTCCTATATACTGCCTAAAGGAACAAAAATAGATTGGTATCAGAGAATGACACAACTGAGCCTCCTGGAAAAATGCTTGCTTTAGCTAATAGGAGAACTTACTAGCTAATGTTAAGAGCTACATGGTGGCCACTGTGAAATAGTAGGCTGCAGCTTGTCTTATTTTTTGGAAGAGAGTTTTTTTTCGAGAAAAAGGAAACCTATATTTTTAAGAAAAAACTAACTCTGCTTACTTACTTATTTACATATACAGCATTTACAAGTACGTCTCTACATATTCAATATTTCTCATTGACAGTTGCATATTTAGTGTATACACTGGATTGCTATGAAGAGGTTTCTTCGATTAGTCACTGTCATTCTGTTGTTTTTAGAACTGAAGAATAAAAATGAAATGGATTTCTGCCAAACATTAACAAATATAGTATCAGTTTAGTCATAAAAAATGTTTTTTAGTGAAAAAAAGATAGATTTTTTGGACCTGTGACTTCAGCAAAGAAAGGTTAGTGTCTGGTGAATGAGAAGAACAGAGTTTTACATCATTCACAGCAATCAAAACCAGCTTGTAGGCCATGGAAGCACTGCAGGGGATCCCAGCAGATATCCATGGATACTAATAGCAATAACCTTTTAAAAGTGTACATTTGCAAAGTTATGTGAGGTTTTCGCCTCCTGACAAATGTGATGAAAGTCATGTGGGTAAAGGTCATGCAATACTGCAAAATTCAGAAGATTAGGATCATTTGATCAGATGATGAGAACCATAAGATTAACGTGTCTGTAATTCCAAGTTCCAAGATAGTGGCATTTTTTTCAGGCTCTTTATGCCAATAGACTGTAAATAGCTAGAGGAGTGCAGCGGGCATGGTGTGAGTTCACAGAACATTGCACTGCTTGGGTAGATGGATGTACAGGTATGTGAGTGTAAGTGAAGTAAGACAATATGAATAGATTTTTGTCTTTTTCCCCACACATTGCTTTTTTGCCCCTGCATTATGTTGTCATATATTGTAGTGCAGTACTCAAATATACAGGTTTTATCCATAGAGTTGAGATAGAGGCTTCTATTATGATCAAGAGTTTTGATGCATCTATCATGATTATAAAGGCCTATTATAAATAGTCCACTTGTTGTCCTGGTTTTACCCCAGCCAGCAGCCAATCCCCACACAGCAGCTCAATCCCAGTAGTGAGATCAGGGAGAAAATTGGAAGGGTAAAACTGAGAAAACTCATGGGTTGAGATAAAGACACAGTTTTTATTTTTTTAATAGGAAAAGCAAAAACTGTGCACACAAGCAAAGCAAAACAAGGAATTAATTCACTGCTTCCCATGGGCAGGCAGGTGTTCAGCCTTCTCCAGGAGAGCAGGGCCCCGTTGTGTGTAATGGTGACTTGGCAAACAAGACAAAAGCCATCAGTACAAATGTCCCCTCATCTTCCTTTTTTACCCCACTTTATATACTAAGCATGATGTCACATGGTCTGGAATATCCCTTTGGTCAGTTTGGGTCACCTGTCCTGGCTGTGTCTCCTTCCAACCTCCCAAGGCCCCCTGCCCCTTCCCAGCATGGCCGTGCAAAAAGCAGCAAAGGCCTTGGATCTGTGTAAGCCCTGCTCAGCAATAACAAAAACATCTCTATATCATCAACCCTGCGTTCAGCACAAATCCAAAACACAGCCCCATGCCAGCCACTGTGAAGAAAGTTGACTGTACCTGAACCAAAACCAGCACAGTTGTGTATAAAAATGAGGATCCTAAAATACTACCAGTATTGTAGAACAAAAGAATTACTGACGTGCACAAAAGAATAAAGAAGGTGATAAGAAAGTAAATATTTAGGTAATACTCACCTCAGCTTTGGCTGTCTGAACTGAGGTGTTCAGGTTAAGGCAGTTGTTTTAGCTTCTAAGACAAAGCACATGTCTATATCCAATTAGATGACCATCTTATCCCATTTTTCCTCACCTCCCGAATGCAGCTCTGCCCAGCCTATTGTCATTTTTTTTTCTTCAAGACTTTCTTTTCACTCTGTTCATGGATCTTCTCTTAATTTTTTTTTTTTTTTTAATTTCTGGACTTTTCTCTCTTCCTTGTGTTTTTTCTTCCCTTCAGCAGTCTTGCTTCTTTTTTTGCCAGAAGGAAAAGGAATTAGTGACAAATGGGTGAATCTCAGAAGTTTGGTTCCTTATCTGATGTCTCTTACATTATGAACTTTCGTATTTCCAAAATTGGCCTGTAAAGTTCATGAGAACAGAAAACTCATGAGAAAAGACCATCTTGCATGATTCTGAGTGTTTTCCCCTTTTCACTTGGCTAAGGATACAATTTGAATGGAGGACTTTGGCATTCTTACTTGTAGAAGTTGCCAGAAACTGGAGGCACAATGACATGCAAAATGAAAATAAATTAGCCAAGGGTTTTGAAGCTAAAAATAATTTGGTTTGCAGAGTTCAAGTTTTAACAAAAGGTTCAGGGTCAGGAGCTGGAAAATATCTAATTTGATATGGCTTAATTTTATCTATTGATACAGTTTTCTGAAGCTTTACAATTTGGGCCTTGTATTCAATGTGGGTCTGAAAGAAAAAAGAGTTGTATTTATACTGTCAAATTCCTGCCTGACTGTGGATCAGTGAGCTCTGTTTTATGCACCAGGTGCATTCTTACAGCACAGAAGTTATGATCACTCCCATAAAGAGGATGCACTGCAAGCAGGCAGATAAAAGAGATTTATTTTCCAGAAAATAGAGTCACAAGGAGTGCTGGTGGCAGACACAGGTGCAGAATTCTGTTTAGAAACAGATCACGCAAAACCCATTTTTGGCCTCTAAGAACAAAGCTTTCTAACACTATTTTTTCTAACAACAACCTTAACTCCAGAAGCTGGAGGCTGACTGTAAACCACATGTGGCCAAGAGTTTCAAAGCAAACTGAATGTTACAGATGTGTGATGAGGCTCGTAGTGATGGTAAGTGCCAGTGCTTCTAATAGAAGCTGCCTTCAGCCACCTCTTAAAAACCTTAGACTTTATGAGAAACTAAAAGTTGGGGGTTTTTTTGTGTGATGGAAACTCTAATTTAGTTTTCCACAAGTATTTTTTGTGCCTAAAATAGTGACTTGGTGTAAATCTAAAAATATATTCTATAGGATTGGATAGCACCTAATTTTTGTTACTAAAAAGAATGCCTGAAGAAAATATTAAATTTTTTAATTGAAGTAATAATTTTATTTTTCAAACATGGAATGAAAGAATAGAAAAATGGGTATCTCAATACAACTTTGCTATTATATACTCTTTTTGAACACCATAGAAGAGTGAAATACTGCACTCTGCTTACACATGAGTATTTGGATTTTGGATTGACTTCCAGATAATTGCTTTTATTTGTCTGGCATTAATTTGAATTTCTAGATGAACTCAGAAAAGAATTATAAAAAACCCCCAAAATACAAGAATTCCAAAATCCATCTTACAATAAATTTATTGGTAAATGGATAATGTGCCAGAGCAGAAACAAATATGAATTATGGAACACAGGACAATCTTTCAAAAAGAAGCCATAAAAACTTAATGTGTCTGGAAGAAAATGAAGTCCAAATGTTTTACATTAAATTTAGAAAACCAGTGCATTTTAATATGACTTACAATTTTTTACTATAGTTTGTTGTAGTGCACAATATAATTGCTAGAGGAAAAGAGAAATATTTTAAAATTTTAAACTGAAAGTAAAATTATGTTGCTGCAAATAAAGCTATTTACTGACTGTAAGATAACTCATACATGGGTGCTCATACAAATGCTTAGTATTATTGCAAATAATGTTCAGTGGAAATGCAGAGAGACTGGCAGTTGAAAGAGCCACAGCAGCTAAAATACAGTAAAGATAAATAAAGTTGGTCTTTCTGCAGCCTAAACTAGTAGAATTTAGCAGTAAAAAGGTTTAAGATCTTAGCATGACACTTCAGCTGTTACTTACATGAATCTAAAAACTCAGCACAAGGAACACAAGCCCTGAAGTCATATTACGGATCCAAGGACAAAGAGCACAAATTTGAGCTGAAGATTCCAAGCTGAATGCCTCTAATTTACCTCTGCAGCTTATGTCAGTATGCAACTCTATGCAAATATCAGGTGTTTTAGTAAACTTTAAAAATCAAATTTACTCCTGAGGATAATTGTGCATAAGCTATTCACTGATTACTAATTTTATATGCGGTCATTTAAATATCTAGAATGTCTCACTGCCCTTGGTGACTTTAGTGACCTCTCTTGATGAACCAGGAGATCAAGGTTTGAGGAGACAAAAGGTGGGGCCAGTCTCAATCAGGGTCTGTTTGCATCAGACAGGGAATACGCTAGGAAGGTTATCCATGCAGCAACCAGGCCACTGAGGAGTGATATCCAGGGAAAGTAAGGAGCAGTTTATCTTTTATATTCACAGGGTTCTATAGGGCAAAACTAGAGACATGCTAAATTGAAAGCTTCTGCATCAGCTTCAGAGAGGAAAGGTAACACTAAGGACATCTTGGAAGTCTGCCACAGACCTGATTGACAGGAAATAGGAGAAGAGGCCTTCTCCAAACAACCAGTGGAAACCTCCCACCTGCAGGCGCCTGCTTTTATGGGTGGTCTCAGCTGTCCAGACAACTGCTATGAGGTCAGCGTGGCTTCATGCAGACAGCCCAAGGCTGGACTGCATGGGCGACACATTTCCAACGCAAATGTTAGAGAGGCTGTCTGGGGGTGTTGCTCTGTAGGACTTACTGCCCATGGACTGAGAAGGACTGAAAAACACAGTCACTGGTGGCATCTTAAGCTGCAGAGAGCACAAGGCAGTGAAGCTCAGGATTTGGAGGAAGTCTGGAAATAAAACTGCAGAGCTAGGGCTCTAGACTTCCAGAAAACAGACTTGGTGTCTTGGGGTGACTTTATGCTGTTGTATCCCCTACCACTGCTCCATGCCCAGACATGATTCCTGAGCCTTTCTATGCCTTTAAAACTGGATGCAAGAGACAGAAAAAAAAACTGAGCGAACTTTTCAAAACAGTTTGTGCTTCAAGGACACAGAGCTTAGTTTTTTCTTCTGCTGCAGCTGAGGAGCGGGGAGGCACTGCTTCTTGTTCTTCAGTCAGCTTTTCAGCTCTGTTTCTTCGGAGAGAGACGGAGAGTTGAGTTTTTTTTCCCTTGGGACTTCGTTTTTTTTTCCCTTCTTCTCTTCTGGACTTGTTCGGAACACCAGAACATCAGAACCCCACCGGGGGACCTTCCACCGGCCTGGAGGGGGGCCCCCCACGCCGACCCAGCTCTGAGGAGGAGGAGAGAGACCGCACCCACAGAAGAACTCTAAAATCTTTCAGGTTCTCTCTCCAGAGCGAGAGATTTTATTATTTAGCATCATTATCATTATTTTCCTGAGTGTTTGTTAAATAAATAGTTTTTATTTTCTCCTTCACTTTCCTCCGAGGAAAATTTGTTTTTTCCCGAACCCGGTTGGGGGGAGGAGTGGTTGTGGCCTGCCTTCCTTTGAGGAGACGTTCCTTTTGGACGTTTCCCTGAATTTGGCCTAAACCACCACACTTGGTTATTCAAGGAATTGCTAAGCAAAGTCCTCTGTGAAGCAACCATGCAGCAGCAGGATAGCCAACAGAGCTGGATGACTCCTTCAAAGTGAACTCACTGATGGATCCTTTTATGTGGGAAAACAAGAAGTTTCAGAACAAGACCAGCTTGCCTGAAAGGGTGCTTCTTGATGAACTGAAATACAAACAGTGAAGGTGTTTGAAACAGAAACAAAAACAGGCCACAAAGGAAGACTATAAAAGGATCATCAAGGTACTTAGGGACAAAATCAGGAAAGTCAAAACCCTAAAGCTAAAAATAGCTCCATTACATTGAGCAAGAAGGACAAATTGTAAAGGAAAGATTTGGGGCTGGTGGTGTATAAGAGACAACACAGTGTGGGTTATATGGAAAAAGCTGAAGTACGAAGGGCCTTTTTCACCCTTCTGACCACAGGCAGAACCTTCTCTCTGATCCCTGCAAGTATCAGAACAGTTTGGGAAGGAGCCAATGCTGTGTGAACAAGCTAGAAACTGCTTCATCTGGACATATTCATATTCCTGGTACTGACCTAAAGGTGCTGGAAAAGCTGGCTACTGTAGTTGCCTTCCTGGCTGCTGTGATTCCAAGGCTGCTGTGTATTGTCTGTGAAAATCATGATGAATGGAAAAAGCAAACAATACAGTCATATTCAAGAATGGCAAAAAATAGGATCTGGAAGGCTATCAGCTGCTGGCTTACCTCAGTCCCTGCAAAGATTGCGGTGCACAATCTTCTCTCGGAATCCATTTTCTTGTCTCAAACGGGACAAGGAGGTAATCAGAAACAGACATCCTGATTGCTTTCTGTAGTGAAATGACAGGTTATGAGAATGAGGGGTGAGGGGTGGGTATGTCTTTAGTAAGATTTCTGACCCCAGACCTCTCATCTGGAAGCTGAGAAAGGATGGGCTGGATGATCAGACCATTGGGTGAGTTGAAATGGCTGTGTTCAGGTGGTGGTCGGTAACAAGCAAAGCATTCCAGGGCTGATAATGGAGCTGATGTTCCTCAGTATTTTTATCAGTGATCTGTATAATAAAGCAGAAAGCACTGTTCAGCAAGTTTGCAGGCATCATTAAGATAGGAAAGAGCTGCTGACACAGCAAAGGACACAGTTTATATTCAGACTAACCTTGAGAAACTTGAGGATTGTGCCAGCATGAATTTCAACAAAAAGAACAAATATCTGCACCTGGAAGACTGGGAATAGGCTGGCTGAGTAGCAGCCTTGCTGCAGGAGACCGTGGGAATACAGTGAAGGACAAATACTTACTGACTCACGTAGGCTGAAAAAGTCTCTGCAGGTTGACTTGTTGAATCTTTTGCCATTAGATCAGGTTACTCAGAGCCTTGTCTGACTGTATTTTGAATATCTCCACACCTCAACTTGATATGGTGTTTATCTACCCTCATGTTAGGAATTTTCCCTTATATTGAGTTGGAATTTTCTGTGTTGACCTTCCTGCACCTCAGAGAAGAGTGGCCCTATTCTCTCTACACTCTCCCAGTACATTGTAGGTAGCAGTAGTATCTCCCACAGCCTCTTTCTCCATACTGACCAAACCCAGCTCCCTCAGCTTCTCTTTGAACATGCTGTGCTTCAGCCTCTCGACTACCTTGGTGACTCTCCTACTGGAGTGATCCCAAAGCCGCATATCTTTCTTGTACTGGAGTGAACCCAAAACAGGACACAAAACATATGGCCTCACAGAGCTGGAATAGAGGGAACAGTCACTTCCCTTGACTGTTGGCTAAACTCTTTAAATACAGCCCAAAAGCTGGCTGTCTTCCTTTGCTGCATGTGCACACTACTGACTCATTATCGGTTTCTTTTCCACAGGGACACCAGAGGATTTTCTGAAAAACTACTGGAATAAGAAACAAAAGTGCACTGCCATTATGAATAAGGAGAAGTGGATAATGGGCTACGGCACACATTAGGAAGGTGTGGTCAAACATTTGGAGGAATTTATTATAACCCTCTGCATGGCTCTGGTGAGACTACATCTGGAATGCAGCAACTTGTTTTAAGTACCCCTTTCAAGTGGATGTTGAGAAATGGCAAGAGTCTGAAGGAGGGCTTCTTCAGTGGTCAGGGATTTTGAACAGAGGGCCTTTGCAAAGGGGTTAGGACAGCTGGCTCATTCAGCACAGAAAAGGGGAGCTAAGGGATAGTCTGGCAGCAGCCTATGAATACTTGAATGGCAGTTGTAAAGGTGTGGATCTTACATCTTTACAGTAGTGGCAGATGATATGAGACAACAGCACAGAGCTCAGTTTGAGAGGTTGGAGAAACAGGCCTAGATCACCCAGAGAGCTGATGGAGTTTCCATTCAGGGGGGGTTTTGAAGCCTTGCCTATACAAAGCTATGCCAGGCCTGATCTAGTACTGGCAATTGTTTCTCTCTGAGTGGGATTTTGAGACTTGCAGAGGTTTGTTTCAGAAACATTTTTGTTTCTGTGGTCTGATGCCGTTAGGTAGGAAAACCTCATATGAACAGACTGTGCTGCTCACTAGAAATCACAGATACTTTTCAACACTCAAGTTGGCACAGCTTATCAGCTTTCCACTGATGAGCGTCAAGAAGAATGAAATTCTGTTTTTAAAATTTGAACTTTTCTGTAGTGATTCACATGTTGATTTTGACCTTCCTGTTTAATCTCTGTAGTTCTCTTTAACTAGAAACTAAAGCATTTGTCTTAGAGCAGCTAAAAATGATAGAGGATTAGTGACTATTCTTCTTAAAGAAGGATGAAAAGCCTTTTGTTACTATTTCTTCACTTCTTTTACAGAGATTAGTGTTCTAAAATGGAAGATGGTTAGGAGGGTATATTTGCTTGGAAATTCTGGTGAATATTAAGAAGTTAGTAGTAAGGGGTATTGGTGTAGCGACTGTATTTCCCAATGAACCTCACCGGCAATTTAGACAAGTGCAAAAACTCTCTGTGAAAGAATCCAGACATTTCAAGCAATGCAACAAAGTTCATTAGTTTATTCCTCATACAGCTGCTAGTACAGATGGAGTATCACTAGAGAAAGAAGCCTATACCTTAGTTTGCATTAGCTCAGTAATGTTGTTGGTATACTTATGTCAGCCTGTGTTCAGTAGATTCACACTTGTTCACCTCAAATATTACTTGATCAAGGGAGCACTCCTTTATGTGTCATACTTATATATGAATGCATTCTCCTGGCATAAGAATTGCAAGAAATGTTGGAAAAAAGGATTTTATTTTTTTTTTAAGTTATGGAGGTCAGTACAAGTAAGGCAAAAGAGTTCATGCCTGGTATTCCTTATTTTGAATGAGCAGGAAGCATGACCTGAGCTGCTTTGTTTATATGTGTTGGCCAATAATGCAGATGCTGGAGGGGAACCTGGTGTTGTTGACAGCATTAAACAACTTGCTCTCTGCAGCAAAAAGTGGGCATTGAAGTTACGAATTGTGTTATTCCTACAGAGGTAAAAATAAGGCATGGCTGCCTGCTCTGAACTCTGACATAATAGAATTTTAATTGTTCTCATTATGAAAGTTTTATTAAGTGCACATATTTAAGTGAAGTTTTTGCCAGGATACCAATAGCTTTTTCAAGCTGATCAAGTAGTTGGAGTTTTTTGAAATATTATGGTCTATGATGTTTATTGGAGTCAGACAAAGGGACTGAGGGTTTCCAGAACTTTTACCCCTCTTGTTCCAAACAGCAGGTTAATTTTTAAATGCTTAAATAGCATTCACATCTAGACCAAAACCAATGTAACATTACAATAAAAACAAATAAGAATTCCTTTGCAAAGAGAAAGCTTAACTAAAGAGCTGGAGGACTATGCCATTTGGAATGTAGATTTAAAGTTAATCACTGACCTGTTTAGATTGGAGTAATTTAGAGAATGGGAAATTTCAAAATGTTTTGGATTAGCCAATAATGTTGAAGAGGTGACCTGGCAAAGCATAAAGCCTGTGTGTCAATAGCCAAAAATCATTACTTTGTGATTCTTCTTGAGCCTAGAAAAGGCTTCCACACTATAAATCATAAAAATTTCTCTTTCTTTTAATACTCAAGTCTCCAGGCCTTTACTTCAATATTTCCCCAATAATAACAAATGTTCGGTTGTATACAGTGTATGACCCCCAGTTCTACAAATACATATGAACTGCATATTCGGCTTATGAAGAGTCCTAAATCAATGGAAATATTTTTCCATGTGAAATTAATTATGCATGTAAGTGGGAGATCAAGGCCTGAGCAGTGTGCTTGCTTTCTTTCGTCTGTATTAAGTTAGAGCCCTGCCATGGGAAAACCCTGAGATATTTTTCAAGGAAATCTGGTTCAGAAAGTAGTCCTGTTTCAGGGATTGAGGTGAAGTCAAATACAGGCTCTTATAAGTCTCTTGGAAAAAATTTCCCTTACCTAAAGGCTAAGAAAGGAAGAAGCTGCCGAGAGAGTTCAAACTGGGAACAGGGCCATAATGGTCCTTTTATAGCATAACTACCTGGATAGAGGTAATTGGCTGTCTACAAAATCCAAGGCATGCAGAAAACCATCCAGAAATGTCTGATGACTTGACTTTTGCAGAATTCCTAATAAAGACAAATGGTGCAGAGCATAGTCTGACCTCTGTCTCAATTAAGGAACTGTGATAAATACACAGAGGTTCTGGTTGTGATTTTTAGCCCAAGATCTGCACCACCTCCTAAGTGGTGGTGCCCAGAAGGTAAAACTCTTGGTCCCTTTATTGGATAAGCAGTACTTGTGCAGTTATGAAAGTTCTCTTTTGTTTTATTTTGCAAGTTGATAATGTCCTCTCAACCAATTAGAAGCTGCTTTTTAGGTAGACAGAATATGGTCACTAGAGATTTTGAGAAGTGTTTTCCATGAATTTGATGAATGTTTTGAAGCCAGTGAGAAAAAGAAACAAATGTATTTCTGCAACAGGACTTTACTTTATCCTTCTTATTGCCACATGGTTGAATATACCAGGTTCCTGCTGTATTATAAAGCCCTGCCTCCTAGTTTTCCCCTAAGTCTTCGTGCTTTAGCTTTTTTTAAATCTCAGTTCAAATGTGAATAAAATTAATAGACTGCAACTTTTTTTGTGTCATCTAGCAGCCAAATCAAGGAAATAAGAGGAAGCTCATTTTCCTCTATGTGAGTGATAAATAGAAGTAATAATCCCTTGTTGAATTTTTCTTAAGAAAAATAAGTAATAGAAAGCAGCCCCCTGTCCCTGTGCCTTGCCCACAGAGTTTGTAGCACCAGCACATAGAAGAATCTTGGACATGCAGTGATTTGTTGTGATGAGCCAACAGCAGCTTTCGGAAGAGTCCATCCTAGCAGATCTAACTGCTGGCAGCTCTGAGTGCTTCAGCATGATTTCAGGGTAGTGTCTCCTTATTACAGACCCCTAGAGGTTCCTGAAATTCTACTGGTAAAATTAATTAAAATTAGGATTCCAATACTGCCCATTTCTTAGAAGACTAGGAAAAATCTGCGCAGTGCAAGTGGTTTGTCACAGTCCTTAGTGAAAGAGCACAATTTCTTTGAATTTGCGTAGTATAAAATAGCCCAGGTTTAGGGTTTATTGCTCAGTTTGCTAAGGTTGCCTGAGAAGTAAGAGGTTCTGGTCTGAAGAGTGGATCTCTTGATTGAAGAGTGCAATAGTAATGTTGTGTACTTTATTTACCCTCCAGGTCCTGCTCTCTGATCAACCTTTAGGTCAGTTATTATGACCACACTGTGGCTTAAACATGTTGTCTGGTGTCTTTTTTCTCTACATCAGAGCTTCCAAATTTTCTCATATGGATCCTGTCATTGTGCAGATGGTAAACATTATCAGTGATGGTGACAGCAGCTCCCATCTCTGTTGTGGCCCCATACGCACATGAGGAGAGATTTATACTATGACACTTTTCCATCATCCTTCTCTCACATATTTTCTCCTCCACAAACTCACCTGGCTGAATTTTCTGCCACTTGTCTCTCTCCTCACACTACATTTTGAAAGAAATTTGGAAAAGTCTGCTGTAAGTGGTACAGAAAGAAAAAGAAGTTACAGAATGCTACTAACCACGAAAGTAGCATCATGGTGGAAATTGAGACCAATTTTTATTCTTGTTCTGTTGCTTTATGGACTTTTTTTTTGAAACTATAAGTAGAATGTTCCTATGAAGATCACTGATGCAGTGTCTGATGGAGATAAAACTTTAAGGGTCTTCACCAAACTAAACCCAAGTTTTAATAAATTTCCCATTCTAAAAATTATTTGGCAGTCCAAAAAAGGAAGTTGGGAAACATGTATTGCTTAACAAACTGTTGAAGTAGAATGTTTCATATTAGTGCATTTTGCCGTTGGCTGTGCCAGACTGAAGTCTGATACCCCCAACTCATCACGGAAGCCAATACCAGCCTGGCAGATAATTGGGTAGAGAGACGACCTGGGAGTTTCCGGTGCTATAAACACAAGCCCAGAAACTGTGGCTGATCCCTTGGCAAATATCTGACAATGGAAACCTACTGAGTGGGAAGACTTCAACTGACCCTGTTGTCATTCCCAGCTAACAGACCAGAGCATAAGAAAGTTATTAATTTTTATTAATTTATTTGAACAAAGAGAGAATAATAAGAAATTGGGAATATCTTTAATCCTGGAGACAAACACATCACAGAATACTGACATCCTACAGAATAAAAGTAGTTAATTGTGTGAGTTATTTTTAGGAATGAGTGGCAGTTATGAAGGTGAATTTCATGCAGTAATATCAACAAATTCTTATCTGAAGTTGTTGACTCACCAAAGGGTAGGACTGCCTTAAGGGACCTTGATATGCAGACTGACAAGTATCTCAAGAAATTTAGCAAAGAGAAGTGCAAAGGTCTGTACTTGTAGGGAATGAACCCAGGCTGGGGACTGGCTGGTAGGGAGAAAATCTGTAAAAAGTCTGGTGGTCCTGGTACACGAGAAGCTGAACAGGAGTCCAGAGGATGCTCTTGCAGAGCAAAAGGTTCATCACACCCTGGACCGCAGCAGCTATTTGGTCCAGAACCACAATTAGTCTACTCCACTCAGCCCTTGTGAGTCCATGTCTGCAGTGCCCAGTTTTCAGCTCCCCAGTGTCACATCCCCAGAGACAGATTAGCAAGGGACGGTACCCAGTGCAGAGATACCAAGGCGGCTGGGGGCCTGACACATACAAGGAATGAGGAGAGGCTGAGGTGTTTGGTTTAACTTGGAGAAAATTGACTTTAAACAAAGCCTGCAGAACTGATCTATGTATGAGCAGCTGGATCAGTACATGGCCCCTTGTCTCCAGATGAAGACTGAGATTCAGCCCTAATGTGTTTCAGGATGAAATACTTCTACTTGTCACTCTGATCCAAATTAAGAAGCTATTATGTATGATTAAATAACTTGTAAGATATTTCTAAAGTATGATTAAATTTCTTATCACTTGTAAAAGCATTCTGCAGCAACGAGAATGAAAGTAGAAATGTCTGCATGTCAAACTGGTTCACTCTCTGGATAACTTTGAAATTCTGGAATAAAAAGAGACTGGTTTCATGTTTAAAATGTCTATAAAAGTGCATATACTCCTGTACAGCTAAGATTCATGGAGCTAAGAACAACTCTGTGAATGAGATGTGTGCGTGGGGCCTTTGTAGAGGGTTAGCAGCCCCTTTTATTGGCATTAGTTATGGGCCTGGACTCAGGAGCACTTTATGGGCTGGCATGAAGTATGTCAGGCCACATTTGTTTAATCTGGCAACTAGAAAGCTAGGCAGAATTTTAAGACTAACAAACTATTTTCAAGACTAACAAAAAAAATCCTACTATTATATTAAATTCATTACAGACAAGCACAACCTTTTCTTTACTGCAGGGACATGAAAAGTTGGCGCTAAAATGTGGGTGTTTCACTTGAACCAGCTTTAAAATAAATCAATGCAACAAATGAACCCCTGCTGCTCTATAGTTTAGTTCACTCTAAAAAATTATGGGAAGATTGCAGTAAACATCCTTATTAATTAAAATTTAGCACAGCATGTGAAATTATTTAAATTTCAAAATTTACCACAGACCAATCCCTGGCAAAATTTCTGTTATTTCCCAACAGTTGACTTCAAGTGGTAGTCCCTGGTCACTGCTTTTTCATCTGAACTCCTAGGTTACTTTTCAGATATGGGAAGTTCAACTGATTGGTTTCCAGGTTGCCAAGACCCCAAGTCACAGCCCAAACTGTACCCCACAGCTGAGTAGTAGATTCAATTTGGGGAATCTGAAACAGTTTAGAGATATCTATTTGGTCTGGTAAGCGCAGCCCTGAAATCACTTTTCAAGACCACTTTTGCCAACCCTTCCACTCATGAGGCCTCTAAGTACAGCCTGAAGTACATGAGGCCAAGGTACAGCCTGGTGGGGACCTGGTGGGGTGTGGGGGATTTCAGCCCAGGGAAGTGTCTGTTCTTTGCTCACTGTATGAAATGTGGCCAGAGAGGAAGTAGGAAGGATAGCTCCAGCTGCTGCAGCTCCACACACTGCTTGGCAGTCTGGCACAAAGTTAATCTCTAAATCCCATTGACTAGGCTTTGCCACGGGCTAAGCTCTCCAAGGGACACCTGCTGTGTGTAGAACATTTCTAGGCTCCTTTGATGGATGATGAAACTCCTACAGTCCTGACACACTTTTTGCAGCTCAGGCACACACACATCCTGAATCCCAGCCAGATGGAAGCCTCGTCTCACTGGTCTCTTCTGCAGAGACATAATAAGTAGACTATACAACATCTATAGGTCAAATTTGTGGGAGAGCAAGGGAAGTCTGGCTGTCCTTCAGTAACTGATCTAGATGAAATATAAACCCCCTCTGAGTCTTATTCATCACTGTAAGGTATTCTTCGGTCCCAAACCAGCATCTTTTGTGCTATAAAATACCTTTCCTGTTCAGTTCATGCACTTTCTTATGAATCATGATCCTCCTTTACTATGAACAACTAGGTCTGACTTGATAGGTCCCATAGCTAAACAGCTCTTTTCTAGTATAAAAATGTGCTCCTCTCCTTTTTCTACACTGCTTTTGTTTGCCTTTTGACATACTGTGTTCTCTGTGTTTTAAGTGCTACCAGTAGAACTTTTACTTCAAAGGGGTTTGTCAGTCCTTAGTACCAGCTACTTTCAGGATTATGGAACAGAAATTTACCCTAATTATCTCAGCAGCTGATCCCAGACACTGTTCCTGTACCAGCTGGCAGTGAAAACAACACTGTGCCATCACACCTAGCTGGGGAGGAGGGCAGGGGAAATGAGAGCTTCTCCTGTGCCACGGTGGTTCACTCCATACTCATAGCCATGAGGAGATCCATAAGAAAATGTTCTCTTGCCATACTGAACTCAAAGACTGCCTCATCCAGAGCTATGTACCCCCAAATCATAAGTGCAGTTCCTTGACATATGTACTGAGGTCCTGTAATACAACATGGATCAAACAGCTGTAGAGCCTGAGCTGTTGCTTGCTTGTGGAGCAGCATATATCTGCTGGGTTGGCTTCATGCCATGCTGGCACAAAATCAGAGCCTTAATGCCCTTTGCAAAAGTGCTCTCAGGGTCTTGTCAGAGCTTTACTACTTGCTGACAAAGACAGAAGATAAGGCGGCAAGGTACTGCTGAAAAATCCATATTTACGATCTAAATGACAGATTTACTACTGCTGAGATGAAATGAAAGGGTCTCAGGTGAGCCTCACTGCGGTGTAGCCATCTACTATGACTGATGCACAGGGGTGAGCAGGGTGAGGCAGGTGTGAAAAGCATCTAGAGGAGGCAGGGAGGTCCAGGTGTGCCGGTGCTTCCAGAGAGGGCTGAGCAGAGCCCTGCTGCATGCTCTAAGGCCAGCTGTTGATAAAATCAGTACAACCACCCCAGCCATACTGCTCAACACAGTAAAATTTTCATTACATTCTCTGGGCAGGAAAGCACACTTTTTTCACAGAATTTCACATGATTATCCACATACACCCCCAGCACAATAATGACAGGTGTTTCTGGTTTACATGCCATTTGCACTTAAGCACTTCTGGCGTGGATAGAGAAGAGAAGCTGGCGGAATGCCGTCACTTTGAGGTGCTGCAAACTCCAGCCCCTTGGCGCTCTCCCCTTCCTTGGCTGAAAAAATTGCATGGGGTTGCCTCTTCGCAGAATCAACTTCATTAAATATCTTCTACTTCTCAGAGATCCCCAAATAGTGCCTGTGAAGGCAGGACACCTATTTTTGCACTGGAAGGGACTCTCTAGGACCTCATAGCAGGATTTTATGAAAGCCATTTGAAGTAAGTTTGGTTTAACACCTCCTGTTCAGGATGCACTGTGTTTGCAAGGCAGATAGGTAAGCTCAATTTACTTTGGGTTTCAACACTTGCACACTCTTCTTTCCATGCTCTTCTTTCCTTCTCTTTTTTCTACTTTTTTTTTTTCCATTTTTTCCCTCCTTTTTTTCCTCTACTGTCATATTAGAAAGTTTTATTTTTTGAAACAGATTTAGGTTCTTAAGCAGAACCATTTAAAGTGCTCTGCAGTGTCTGAGGCACATCTGCATGGGGCTGGCACATACAACACAGGAGGTGAAGACAGATGCTTCCTGATGTGGTTCTGGGGTATGTCACATAGCGAGGACTCTCTAAGGCATCTGTGAGGCCAGTAGGAACTGCTGAAATCCTCTTTTTGGTGCCAGGAGTAGGAGACATGAAAACTGAGAGCCTTGACCAGGGAGCACATGTGGGTTGGATGGCTGTTGTAGCTTCCTTTTTTAGAGGAATATGGAAGAAAAGGGGGAAAGAAAAAGAACAGAGCAAGTATAAATATACAAACAAATGTGGGTTTGCAAGCTTCCCGCAGCAAAACCAGACATTCCTGTGCTGGAGACCACCAGGATTTCCAGCTTACTCTTCTTCTGTTATGCACTTGGCATAAGGGCACAGGGCAGTAAGGACTCTCCATTACAGATGCCCTACAGACTGCAATCCAGAATCACTGGCAAAAGCATTCAGTACAGACATATAAAATAGCACTCACAAAAGCAAGAAAACAAAGAGATTTTTTTTTTTTCCAACCAGAATAAAAATAGCTGTAAAAAAGCCTCTCTGGACCGAGAATGCAACACCCTATTCAGGAAAGCAGAGGAGTAAGGCTAGTGGGAAAAACAACTTACAACTTGTTTACACTTTGTAAAGGCTTTGTAAAGGCATCCTTGGTAAATGATGCTTCTTCAGAGGCTGAGAGGCTACAAAAATAATGTAAAAATAATTAAACCCACCAGTTCTCTCATAGCAGCTTCCAACTTGAATTGGAAGCCTTTTTTCTTATCTGTATTTACTTACCATCAGCTGGATATTCTACAAAACACAGAAGCACAGGAAGAAATGAATTTGCTCTCAGGAGCTGAGAGACAAAAATATATGAATATGTGAAGGAGCAGAGTAAAAAATCCAAATGAAAGGGTAATTTCATTAGATGTTCTTAGTAAAATTTTTTGTGTTGTGTGGTGTTTTACTATTCAACTAATTTTTTAGCTGGTAGATGCTCTTGTTCTTGGCTGCAAGTTAAAGATAGTGACTTGGTCTCCAAGCAGATTGAGTTTTAAAAGCTCTTGCACTCTAATAGCAGCATCAAACATCTAAAAAGTAAAAAAGAAATAATCAAATTGTCTTTCAGCCTTCAGCTGCTCATTCATTAAGCAACTTCTTTCTAAAGCAAACCTTTTAAAGCTCTTGTATATCCTCAATGTTATGGGTAATTATCACCATCTCGGGTGCACCCCCTTGGATGAAAATAATTATAAACTGTGCAGTAGAGCTTTCCCTTTTTAATGACGTGCAATACAGGCCAGTTGTATTTCAGCTGCATCCCAAAAAGTGCAGTGGGATCACCTTTTTGCAATTAAGGGCAAGGCATTATTAGAAACGAAGTGTCTGTCTGGAGCTTGCTACTGGCACTTGGATTTCTCACCACCTCCTTGCATGCTGTGTTCTGATGCAGCTTATTTTTCTGCCCTTTTTGCTCCAGTGTAGGTGTCACAGCCACCAGAAGCTGGTGCAGCAGGAGGTCTGTCACAACCCTTTCAAGAGGAAGGAAGGGTCTCTGTAACCTGAAATACATTGTTGTTGTTAATTGTTCCTGTAATGTTGTTTTCCTCCTTTTCAGATTTCATTTTGGTAAAGGCTTCCTTAGGAAGGAATATCTATGACTTTTGCCCTAATCCATAATGTCCTTTCCTCAAGGCTCTGGATAAATGTTAGAATCTAGATATTCTTTCTTTTCTTCTGAAACCTGAAGTCAAACTGTTGAAAAATCTGTATGTACCATCTGTCTCCTATCATTATTTGGATGAACTATGTACATTTGTCTTTTAATCAGATACAAAATTTAATCAGAGCCTCAATAATTCATTTTTATCCTCATAAGCTTTCTCTGTGTGTCTTGATTTTCATTACCTGTTTTTTTCTTTTTGTTTTTTTGGAAGTTGGTGATTCCCGAGAGGGAACAGGGTGTTAGTAATCTGTAAGTAGGCTTGGAGAATACACCCTAACGTGAGCACTGTGTGGGCTGCTGAGTCCAGAACACGTCAGAAGGACTACTGCCATCTTCATCAGCCGTGCACTTTCTAATTTAGGGCTTCTGCTGCCTCAGGGCAGTGTCTCCCTCCACAAGCATGGTGTATTTGCCAACACCACTTCCAATAAAATCAATATCAACTGGTTCTATCTCTGCGTGATCCTTCATCTATCTATTTCTACTATTGCTCCTCTCCTTAAAGAGCAATATGAATGCTGACTTCTTGGGTTTTCGGTGTTTATGAGTGTTTTTAATAAAGTTTTGGTTCATGACAAGATGCTACGGCAACCGCAGTAACAAAAACTGCTGTGTGAGCAGTTTCTGTGGTTTAACCCCATCTGACAGCTCAGCACCAGGCACTCCCTGCCATGCAATGTGGGGCAGAACTGGAAGTACAAAAGTAAGAAAACTGAAGGGTTGAGAAAAAGACAGTTAAATAAGTAAAAGAAATGAACAAAAAACTCCCACCCCTAAAAAAAACAAAATGGAAAAAGTGGTGCAAAACCTCACAATTGCAGCCCTGGCAAACTTTCCCTCCAGTTTTTATTGTTGAGCATGATGCCATATGATATAGAATATCCTTTTGAACAGCTGGGGTTAGCTGTCCTGGCTGTGTAAACTCCCAGCTTCTTGTGTACCACCAGACTACTCACTGGTGAGGTGGTGTGATGGGCAGAAAAGCCTTGACTCTGTGCAAGCCCTGCTCAGCAATGACTGAAACACCCCTGTGTTACTGACACTGTTTTCATCACAAATTCAAACTAGCCCCACAAATGCTATTATAACAAAAATTAACTGTATCTCAGTCAACTACACTGGAACTACAATCTGGCTCACAGGTAAAAGGATAACCAATGACACGTGATAGTGATAGTATTAAACATTTTCTGGCCCAATACGAGGTGTGAACAGAACACCTTTATTTCTTTATCATGACCTTGAACCACAGAGGAACAAGGTGATCAGATTTTTTAGCTGCTTTCTATTTTGTTAGTTTATCTTCTGAGGTGCTTTGGTTGGTTACATTTAGTCAATATTAAATGCATTACACGTTCTCTCTGTAGATTCATACTTAATATAAAATATTATACATGTAGTAGTATTTAACAAATATCCAAGACTGACCAGAATAGGCCACCAGTATGATCACAGTTTGTTTAAGTGCCTGAAATGCTAAATGGGGTGCTCTATCAAAGGCGAGTTCAGTGCCTAATTTGTCCACTTTATGATCACTCAGTTTTGCACTTCAGGGTTCCACCGCAAGTAAAAGAACCCTTCAGTAAATGGAAGCCATTTGGTGAATGAATTGGAGACCACATCAGGGCTGAAACTTCAAACAAGTAAATGTCATTACAGATTTAATTGGATCCATGTGTTCAGTATCAACAACTTCTAAGTAGTGTTTGTTACTGATGAAGAGGAACAGACAGCAAGAAATAGTGGCATGCTGAATTAAACTTGAACACTCTAATCAAGACAAGGCGTAAGTGTAAATTCTGCTCCTTTGATGTATCACTCTCCAGTGTTATTAGCTAACAACAATTTGTTTGCTCTGTTTCATTGAGGCAACTGATGGGGTTGGATGACATTTTTTTTTCTGTGCTCTTGGTAAAAAGGACAAGTAGAGATTTTATACAGTAATTTCAAAGAAAGGAATGACTCAAGAAAATTTGCAAGGCCTCTGAAGGGAAAAAATCCTACTTGCTTATACTGTGTCTTGATTAGTGCTGCTGATTAAACAGTGTCTTTTACTGTGTCCAAAGAAAGAAAGAAATGCTAATAATATTTCCTAGGAAAAAATGTTTCTATCATAGGAAAAATTAATGCAATGTCTGTGATGCTAAACTTAACCTGTGCCTTACCAAGGGAATCTTGATTGCTTGGAGACATAAAAATACATCCTTTTCTCATTGCATTCACTGACGGGGATAAATGAATGGTTACAGGAAGGTGGCAAAAATACCTCCAGCCAAACACGACTTAATTGTTCCTCTATAGCTATTAATTTCTAAGATACAGTTGCTAATTCTGTAAAGTTGTGTTAATTTTTTCCTGCCTTATCAAAGGGCAAGACTGCAGTGCAACTGGTTTAGAGGTGATTTTTTCTTTTATGGAAATTTTCAACTGTTAATCAAAACAGTAGACTGATCAAAGCCTCCTACTATTTATAATATTTTGGAAACTCTTTCATGCTCATTTTTATAACTCAGTGAATCTCCTGGTAGTGAGCATTAAAAAAAAAATCTACTTTTTACCTGAATCTATGATATCTTAATAAAATGAGCTGTCTGCTTTAGAGTATCATATGATGTTTATAGGCATAATTTTTAACCCCTGATACTAAAGCAAAATTTTAAAGACAAGATGATGACCACTTGATGGTATTCCACCTGGTAGCCCTTGGTTGGTTCTAGTCCGTTGGGTGCTCCTATCCGTTTCCCACCTTTGTTTTGGAGAGAACACGAGCAGCTGGTTGAAGAGCAGACCTCCTTGGAGAACTGAATAGCCCTTGTGTGCCTATGGCTGTTTACACCTGTGCAGAGACCAGTGCCTCACTCCATGTATGCATGCATGCATCAAGGCCAAGGTTCCAAGTGCAAAAGCAGAACCAGAGCTCTTTCTCAGGCTGTCACATTTCTTTAGGATATTTGTCACATTTCTTTCCAGATCAAATTAGGAAACACGAAAGATCTAAGTAATCTTTCCAATCAATCTGTAGTTTTATTTTGCATTCTGACTTGTTCAGAGTCCCGGCTGATGGCAGCAACTGGCTGGGGAATCTACTAGGGGAATCTACAATATATACACATTGGTATTGCTCAGAGGACTGCCTAGGGTTCCTGCTGTCTTGCTCTGCCCCATAAATGGCTCTGGTTACTCTGTTTACTCTCAGAGAAAAGGACTTTGCAAGGAACAAAGATAAACCCACAAAGCATTCAGCTGGAGCTGGAAAGAGAAGTTCCTTATTATAGAATCATAGAATATTCTGAGTTGGAAGGGACTCATGAGGATCATAGAGTTCAACTCCTGCCCCTGAACAGGACAGCCCCAAGAATCTCACCATACACATGGCAGCACTATCCAAATGAATCTTGAACTCTGTCAGGCTTGGTGCTGTGACCACTTCCCTGAGGAGTCTGTTTCAGTGCTCAGCCTCCCTCTGGATGAAAACCATTTTTCTAATGTCCAACCTAAACCTCCCCTGACTCAGCTTCAGGCCATTTCCTCGAGTCCTGTTGCTGGGCATGAGACGAAGATATCAATACTTGCCCCTTGATTGCATCAGCTCAGCAAAGCACTTGGGTTAAAATTTGAAACTTCTATGCCATTAATAATTCATTGCAATGTATTCCTGTGTGTCCTGCAAACTCAGTGCACTATTTCCTACAGTGTAGTTTTAAAAGGGAATCTGATAGAGTACGCATAATCTGATAGAGTATGCATCATTATGGGGCACCATTCCTGAATTCAGCAAACTGAGGCATGAGTAAAAAAGTGAAAATTTTCCCCAAAAACCACAAAACATTCCTAAGATGGTAGTAGCACTTCAGATTCAAAACAAAAATCAAATACTAAAGGCTCATCTACAGAATCCTCTAGTCCTCTAAACAGTACTCCAAAAGCCAGGTTTTTAGAGCCAAATGTCTTAGGGGGCCAAACTTTATGGGAGAAGAAACTAGGTGGGTAAACAATTACACATGTTATATATGAGTCTGTGTCTACCTGTTAAAGGTGGTTTTTCTATGAGATGAACTGTCACTGCTATCCATGACTATGGATACAAAATTTAGACCTCCCTTAATATGATACTTTTCAAATATAAACTACTGGGCTAGAAACACATTGGTTTAGAAAGAGTCATGGCAATAACAAATGAGCAATTGTCCAAGAACCCTCTTTACAAGACAAAACAATGCCAAGACTATTCCAGTAATATTGCACCAGAATTCAAACCATTCTAATAGTGAAGACTACGTTTCCAACAGCAGCAGATGATTCTGGTGCTAGAGTCAAGAAAGTGTATCCTTTCTCAGCTGCCAGAGACCAGAGAGTTCTCAGTTGTAAGGCTGAAATTACCCACTGATTGTGAAACTTTGAGCGCCGTGACTGCAGAGGACCTTTAATCTCAGCCTGAGGTGTTAGGGAGAGCTTTCAAGTGTTGACATGTTTATCTGAATCTTCAGAGAACATTATTCAGAAAATCAAACTGGTAATCCCACCAGAAAAACCTTTTGAAAACTTTTAATACTTATACTTCTTGTTGACGTAGAAAGCCATGGGCAGATCCAAAGACCAAAAGCAATAATTGGGAACCAGTGTTCATTAATGACTTCAAAGGACTTTGGATCAAACTCATTGTGACAGCAGTCTTTCTCCTTTTTCTGGTATTTTAATACTTCTATACTCAGCTTTATCCAAAGCAGGCAGTGAACTGAAAGGTAAAAGTAAAGCAAATGTTTTTCTGATCTTGAAGGGAATCTGAAGAAGAGTGTAATTGACAAAGAGAATCAGTTCTGACGTGAGTAGGCAAGTGTGAGAAAAGAGAAGATGCAAAGGGAACAGATGCATGATGAGTGGAAAGTGAAGGATAATAAAAGCAGAGTGCCTCTGCTGCAGATCAAGCTCCCAAGGCAATGTTCACTCCTGATCTGTTCCTTTCTGTATCCGGAAGTAATACGGTGCCCTATGTCGTGCAAGCCCAAATGTGTCTAGGGAATGGTTTAGTGTGACTGTCTCCATAGAAAAAAACCAAAACCCCAAAAAACCCCTGAAATCAACATCACTTATTTTAAAATTTTTTATAAACCAACCTATCAGAGGTGGAAAATTAACTATTTTTATGTAATTTATGCAGTGTTCAGAACAACTGTGTAGTAGTAAGATCATTTATAGATGCATTTCATGACAGTGATGCCATCAGTTACTCAGTTACCAAGAAAATAATTCATTGGTGAAAATTCTTGGCGTGAAATAAAAAACATATAGATAATTATAATGGCATTTTTCAGCAGAAACATTACACATCTTTTCCAAAATTCACAAAACTTTTTAAAAACCACATAATGTGTTTCCTTTGCTTTCTAGCTATTCAGCACAAATGTGGTTGTCTATTCCGTTCTAGTTAGCTACCTCCTTGGAAACCTACTGTGGAAAGCTAAAAAAGGATGTAATCGATATCCCCACAGTCTGAATCCTCGGCCCTCACTGAGAAACACACAGTTGAAATATTTAAGATGTGTTTTGAACCTGGTTCTCTTTTGGAGTTGCAGTAGGAAGAGAAAACCCTTTGAGACTTAATTACTGCAAGGACTATATATCTTTTCCATTTTCAAATAGATGCGTACCGACCGCAGTCACGGTTGCTTGTCAGGAAAGCGCTATTGCCATGTATCATTATGAAATTAAGGTCCATTTTCAAGGCGCCGTTACAGTGGCACAAAAGCACGAGGGTATACTGGAAGGCAGTGAGATGGCATTTGCTTCACACTGTCTGCAACGTCTCTCTTTTCTTCTTTGTCACATTTCTGACGATACCTGTCTATTTACATCCGATTGTTCTCTGCTGTTTGTGGGGTGGGGGGACAGGGAGACAGGAGCCTGTGCAGTGCCCACCACAGACTGGAAAATCAGAAATGGAAAAGGTTAAGTCAGCTAATTACCCGCATCAACTGGTTGTGTTGGATTATAAATGGCAAGTTTATTACCAACACATGCTTTGTCGCAAGGGAACAGGAAGTGGGCTGTGCCCCATGCAGGGGCAAGCTGTCATATGCAAGCATTGCAGACCATCTGACCAAACAGGAGAATCAGTCTGACAGGTTGAGGGGTAGCCCCAGTGTTTTTCCTTGCTGAAGGCAAAGTGCACACTGACAGACATGGTAACTAGTGGGTGCATCAATCAGAAACCACAGAGTGGAGGTAATACACATGTAATCACAGTGAGGTCTAGATTTATTGACCCTTCAACTGATTCACAGGATGGGCCTAATAACACTGAAATCTATATATGCAAAGAGAAATAGCTAGGACTCTTCTCCTGCTTACTTTTATACATTTTTAACACTCTTTGTTTGGGGTTTTTTTAAGTAAAAAAGGAAGGTGGAGGTCAGAGCCAAAGTTTGACCTCCCCCGCACCCCAATCTGGTATCTGAATGTTAAATCTTGCCCAGTTAAATTCACTCTAATCAATTTTCTTCAAGTCACCTGTAAGTAATACACATAAAAGAAATCTCTTTGTTACGTCCATGCCTGCGGGCTGGAGGAACCTGGGCTCCAAACCTGCCAAAAGTAAATCACTTAAATGTTTTTTTTTTTCCATTTGTGAAACTGCAATGATAATAGCATCTCTGTGGAAAAAAAAAATGGTTGCAGGACTCAATTTTTGCCTCTGTAGATTCTGTAAATTTATTTAGCTTTCCTTCCTCTGCAGTCTCATCAGCTTCATCTGGAATTACAATCTTCACCTCTTTGTTCCCTCCCCCATGCCTCCTCCTTAGCTCTGCTGTGCTTCTCTCCCAGACCCTCTGCTTGCTTTCCTTCCCTGGGGCCAGGATTTCTCATGTCAGCAGTGGGTGGGTTTATTTTGTTTTTTCCCTCCTTTCTTCCCCTATACTCTTCATATTTCATTTTACATCCTGATTTCCTTCAAGTAGCTTTGGGAACCCCCAGGCTTGTCACTCATGGAAAATAGATTGCACTGAGAATAAAGCATAGGCTGGGATAGGGCAGCAAAGGAAAGAAATCTGATGAGGAAAATGCTGGCCCAGAGTCCTGAAGAAACCACAGAGCAGCATTAACTTTTCCAGGCAGCTGGCTCAGCAGTGAGGTAGTCTCCTACTGGTTAAGCAGCAGTCAGTTTCAGTGCTCTCAGAGTGCTGTGCTCCACAGGAATGAAGGGAGTAACAGGATAGCAGTGCTATGAAAAACATGTGCTTGCTTTGCTTGTGGTCAGCACAGGATGCACAAAGCACATCTCCAAAAATTTCCTCTGCAGCACCTTCTCCTGGTCCATCTGAAGAGAAACTGCAGCCAGCAGCAGTTCAGAAGAGAATGACAACCCCAGGGTATCTCCAGAGGCAAGGAGCACAATTGTAGCTGTTGAGCCTGTGTCACCACCAGCATCTTTGTGGTGGTGAATGTTCAGTGGTAACTACGATACATGTAACTCTTTAAACAAGCCACACTGCCGTGAACACCAGCTGAAGGCATATTTACATGCTGACAGATGCAACCTGCAGCCACTTGTGGTTTAAAGCCACGGAAAAATAGTGTAGACAAGCTGGATCTGATTTTTCTCGCTTGATCTGTTGAATTAGCAGTATTGTGCTGCTGTAAAGGCAAGACCTGTGTCTTGGCAGGTTTAATTGAGGACAGTCTGTAGTTAAAGGCAACAGGTCAGCCCATGCTTTGTGCTCTGTGCCTGCACAGGGGAAAATGAGGATGCAAACCACTCCTTCCCTGCACACTGGCCTTTCCATGTGTTTTGTCTCTGACCCCATGTCCAGGCATACAATGGCAAATGGGCAAAGGCAGCTTACCAGTGACCTGCCTCTCTCAGTTCAAAGGCCATCAGGACCAGATACAGTCATGAGGTTAGCGTGGAACAAACACTCCCTGTCATACTTCACAAAACATCTACCAGGAAATGGTTACAGGAGTCTGCAATTTATTTGTTTTCATACTGTCAGCAAGTAAACTCACTGAGCCTTTCTAGGGAAGAGAGAATGGCAAGTTTAGAGAGGGCAAAAATCTTCTGCTGAAGAGTCACATAAAAAAGAGCAGAGAGTGCTTGGGGATGTCTGTACTACTGCAAGCCAAAGCTGGATGAGGACAGTGATGGACTTCATGTTAGGCTGAAGCACAGACAGAAGCATGATTGATATCTTATGCTACTTAAAGGCACTGCCTAAATATTACAGTGTTAAAAAAAAAAAAATCCCGTGGTTCCATCCCATGGAAATCTTCCATTTGTAGAATATTTTGTGCTACTTATCATACTTCTAAAGGTTTTGCTGTTCTGCTGCAGCATGGGAAGTGACAAAGCACCTTCTGTGCTGCCTCATAATCCTGCCAGGAAGTTTTAAATGCAGCATCTGTTTAAAGCAGCACCAATACAGGATGAGAAGTAACACTCTAGAAGGAAAAAGCTTAAGTGTATTTGAACTTATTTATGTTTCTTTTCCTTGTTTGAGCTTTTCCTACAAGCTTCTATGCTGTCTTTATTTGCAGCCAACCATAAAACTCTCCAGGTGATCCAAAAACTTTGAAGGTAGGATTTTCAGGGAAAGAGTTTAATTGCTTATAAAACCTCCATGCACACGTTGAGAGCTCAGGGAGGATTCCTGCAGGCTCACCATCAAAAATCTGTTTGATCTGTATTTGCCAACTTTCCTGGTAATATCACATGCTCACTTTAATTACTTAATTATAGAACCAAACAAGAACTTACAAGAGAAGAGAACAGATATTATTCTCATGGTGTTTAAACATGAGTCACTGGTAGTGGCAAAAGACAAAGAACAAAATGTGAACACTCAGGCATGCAATTAGCTATCTTATGGAAAATGACCTCTGATGTTTCACAGATTCTATTTTCATAATATTCGTTTCACTTTTCTGTCTTTGAGGACAAACTATTTTCACACAGCTGTCAGCATCTGTGAAAAGTATTCTTTAAATATCTAGTGACTATTAAGGCAATATTTTTTTATATTTTTGGTTCCCTTTTTTTTAAATACCTTTTTCTTGTAAGAAGGAAATAAGCTTGCAAAACAAGCTTATGAACCACACCATACAATGCTGCAGGAAGACATAAGTTCATGATCTAAAGGAATGCTGAGGCAAGCTCTTTTGGCCATTTTTCTGACCCAGAGTTCTCAAAAACTTTGGTCAGAGATGCCAGGAATTATCTGTCAGTTGCAAGGCAATAAAAAAATTGCCATGAAAATTATTTACTTCTGGTGTAGAGAAAATACAGACATAACATGTGCTCCATCATCTTTGAAGTGGATAGGTTTAAATTTGGGAAAAAATCATTACCCAGATGTAGTGGAAGATATGGAGATCAAGTTTTGTCTTCTGCACCACTACAGTAAGTCCTGCCCTATGAGACAGGTAAAATCCAGAGTATTACTGTTTAGTGTTCTCTCGACTTTATTACAAGTTTGTGCAAGTTAAAACTACTTTAAACTACATTTGGAGATCAAACTGTCTTGAGGATTGTTTCTCAAATTCCTGCAGTGAATACAGTTCAAAACCTCATCATGGGTGATGAGTGAGTACAATACAAAACCTCATCATGCCCAGGTCTGAGATCTACTTGAGAAAGCCATCTACAACAAACCATTTTCATTTGGAAACGTGACTAGATACACTGTTTTTTGGTGGTTTTTTGCTTGTTCTTTTTTTTTCTTTTTATAATTTATTTATTCTATCCAGCAAATATAAATGCCAGTTTTAATAATTTTTTTAAGCTGTGATATAGTGTTGTACTGAATTAGTCATAACACTAAAATTTGTGTCCAGATACACCCGTGAGTTTCTGGAGTTTCTCATGTCATTTGAATTTTGTTATGAATAAGAAGGAGGGTTGGCTTTCGTAGTCCTGTTAGGTTGGGGATGGATCTGTTAATGATTAGTTAAGAAGGTTATTGTTAAATCACAAGTTCATGGTTGATTGTTAATGATGATGTTAAGTAATAATTATGGTTAAGTGATAATTAGTTGCACGGTTCACTGTTTAATATTGTTACACTTTAATGGGGTTTGTGGGTTCATTAGAAATAGGCTCTTCATACATATTAGTGGTAGGCAATGGGTGAGTGGCAGGGGAAGCAAGAATTTTCTAGAAAAAGAATGACATCGGGTAATTGTCATAAGGGGATAAAATAAGACCATGAACTGGATAAGAACTGGACCAATCACTCGACGCCCTGAGATCACCCCATGACAGCGAGCCAATCATCTGGACAACACGCCAACAACAGCCAGTTGGAAAGTCGTTGGGAGGAGGACTCAGGGGAAGGGGCGGTGTTACTGAGCAGGGTATGAAAAGCCACTCCACTGAGAGATGAGGTCTCTGACCATCTTGCTCGATGGTGGTCAGGCACCCGGAGTGGGTCCTTCCCTCAGGGGCTAGGCTAACCCGCTGCGGAATCCCTAATTGTTTAACTTTTTTTAATAAAACCCTTCCTTTGGATAATTGGCTACGCATTTACTTCAAATTTCATGCAGTCTCCAGGCAAACCTGGGTATTGTTGGCTGTAAAACAAACAAAGAACAGGAAAAAGAATAGAAGAGGTGCTTTAGAATCTCCTGTGCTTCTTTTTCCTTTTTAGGGGTTTTACCCACAGTCACCTTTTGACATGGGTACAGAACCCTGTTCCCAGACTCGCAGAGTTGTTTGTCACTTCTTGCTCTGCAACTTGCACCTTATATCCGTGGTTTATCTGTAGGGATATCTCCAAATAAGTATTTGGTAAGTAGGGACGAGGGATATCTTGCTTATCTCCTGCTCCTGTGGGCCCTGGCATTTTACGAGAGAGATCTAAGAATCCTTGTTCAGTCATTTACTGTGCCTGCCATGTCTGGAAGCTGTACCCTTTGGATGAGGGTCATTAACTAACAGCTTAGGGCTTGATGAGCATATATGTCCTTCCTCACAGTGCTTTGCTTGCCCGCACTGCCTAGTCAAGGAGGCTTTCTCTGAGAGACTGCTTCAAATGCTGAGAGAGTTGGGGTTTGGCCTGGAGAAGAGGAGATTCCAAGGACACCTTATTGTGGCTTTTCAGTACCTAAAGGGGGCTTTTAAGAAAGATGGGGACAGATTTTTTAGCAGGGTCTGTTGCCATGTGTCCTGGGTTACAATGTATTCTATTACCATGAGCTGTTGAGACCAGGGGTAGCGATGTTCCTTGCCTCCTCCCTCTGGACTATCTCCTGTTAATGGGCNGAGGAAGACCAGACCCTCCTACAACACTGCTGGACCTTCAGAGGAAGACCAGACCGTTCAACAGAATCATCACTCCAGGAGGACTGCAGTCACCATCTAATTGGACTGTTACCAACCCCCCGATTATCAGGGGGTCAGGTTTGTGCTCTGACCTTGTCAATGGGTTGGTTTTTTTTGCGCTACTGCATTTATTTTATTTTTCCTATTAAACTGTATTTCTGACTTGGACTCTCTCACTAGTTTGCTCTTCAAACTAGCACACCATGGTTTAAAACTTTAAGAAGGAATATTTAGACTACATACAAAGAAGAAGTTTTTTATGATGAGGGTGGTGAAACACTGGAACAGATTGCCCAGATAAATGCCCCTGGAAACAACCAATCTGATCTATTTGAAGTTGTCCCTAATCATTGCAGAGGGTTTGGACTGGGTGGCCTTTAAGGATCACCTCCAACCCAAACTATGCTATGATTCATGATAAACGCACAAGACCTAGGAACTGCTGCTATTCATTCAACTTGCATGATTAATGTGTGGTTTATAGATTAGTTTGTGGTTGAATCCTGAATGGTGCAATTGGAAAATGCCTAATACATTTTATTAGAGTAAATAGCAATGTGAGAGTATGGAGAGCAGTTGTTTCAAATAGTGCTGTTACTTAGGGAGACACAAAAGATGGTTCCAAAGACTGAAAAGAAAGCCTCAAAGTCCTACTCAGGATGATGCTAAAGCTACTACACAAGAGAAACTTTTAAAATCCAGAGGCAGGAGGCTGTGATGAAATAATATACAGAGGCAGAGACTGAAAGAAGGGGATTTTAACTCCCATTTCAGTTAGAAAAATACACTTGACGAAAGTGTTGCCCCCAAACTGAAAATGGCAGTCCCATAGTTTTTTCCAACAATCCCATCAGTTTTCATTGTGAGCATAAACCATCAAGCACTGCTCACAGTAAGGGTAGAAACCTTGATCAGAAGAGGGGGAAAGATTTACCAAATGTCAGCACACTCATTTTAAGTGTTTGGAAACCTGACAGAGGCCCCTATCCAACTTTCCACAATCCCAGTGGAAATTCTCTTTCCCAACTGATTTTATTGGGATCCAAACTGACTGTAGAGCAAAACTGGTGCAACCAAGATGGAAAGTTAGAGTTACATCAAAATTCCTGTAATCTGCAACTTTTTTGGAAAGCATGGTTCAAGTTTGTACCCTTCCATCAACATATGTACTACACACCAGCCAGACAGGACACTCAGACTTACCAACTTTCTAAATATTTCTTGAAACCTCTGGAATGTTTTGTGGAAGATCCAGGAACTGGAAAAATGTAATCGTGTGGAGCTTCTTGAGAAAAAAAAAGCACTGATAATTATTTGAAATAGCATAAATTTGGAGTGAGTGAGGGTACCAAAAAGTTGCTGAACGGGCAGAACTGCCGGGTGAGGTTCCAGGCAGCGGGACTTGTGCTGGAAATCAGAGCCACAACAAGCTTCAACCGGGATTGAAGCTGCCAGACTCAGCTAAACTCTGCCTCGTTTTCTAAGGGCTGGTATAGCCATCCACAGTGCCATCTAGTGGGTCTGGGACAGCTTTTAACCATTTTTTGGGCTCCTGGAGCAGCTCTGAGGTCGGCTGACTGAACCTGGCACTGATGGCTCTGTAGCTGAAATACCTGGTACACTGATTTTCTCATTGGCATTGTGAAGCACTGCTGCAGAAATAAATATAAGGCAACACACAAGATGTCAGGAGAATCAGAACTTACTGAGAACTGCGTGAGACTGAAAAACAGCAGAGAGAAATACTCCTTGGAACTGTAGGAAATGGCCTTAATAGGGCATATGAGGGTTTTTTTATCCTCCAAAATACAGAAGAAAGAGGCAAAAACATCTCTATCACTCACCTCCCACCAGCACGTGGTGGGTAGAAGGACAAGTTCTTTTCTCTCCCTTGCCTTTCATTCCCTGACACTGATCTGGGACTGCTGGGGCTGAAGAGATTTCTCTCATGCCTGTCTGCCCTCTCTTGCTCTTGTAACCAGAGTTAGACTGATCATCATGATGGGTTCGGGAAAGAATTCTTCCACAGCTCTGACTAGGAAAGATCTTCGCATTTTTATTGAAAGTACAAAATTTCTGTTGTGGGAAGATGCCAAGAATATTTTCTACGGCTCTTTTTGTAGTAAAAGTCTGGGAATTATTATAAGATGTTGCAAAATACTCTGAGGGTTTTGCAGTGTGGGAAAGAGTAGAGTTCTTTGATCCAGCAATATGTTACCTGGTTGTGGACAGGGAATGGACTCGATGATTCACGTAATCTCTTCTAGTCCTTTTTTCCTCCCTGGGAGTGTGTCTGCTCTTCTTTTTCTTCCAAGGAAAGAGGAGTGCAAGATTTCATCCCCTGGGTCAGCTGCTGACTGCTTTCTCACTTTATTTAGCAGCATGAATAACTGCTGTCCATGAAATAATTCATGCGTGTGAACTCACTGGGGGATGCAAAGCCTGGCCTTGCTTGTTGCGCAGAATGTGCTTAGAGATGGCTTTCAAACCATCATGAATGTCTTGTTTGTGCTAAATAGTAGCCTGCCCCTCGAGACTAGTGGGATGCAAGTGTTCATGTTCCCTGCAATAAAAGTTGCCTGACACATCAGATCATAGTTTTCTTAGTACGTGTACAGAGGATCCTATAAGCAGATGAAGCAAGAAACAATGGCACTTCAAAGGTACTTGAGGGAGAAAATGGTGAAAGAAACAAGTGAAAACTTCAACTTAGTGAAGAAAATACTTTTTTATAAGCTTTAATATGGCCTCAGCTTTACCTTTCCAGTAATATTGCCTGCATCTGCCATTTCTTTTTTTAAGTATTTAAAGGAACCAGAAAAAGATGGTCATTGTGTAAATTTGTGCATAGATATTTCTGTTGATTTTCTTCCTTAGCAAGCATACATTTTGTTCTTAATATATCTGCAAGTAGAGGAACCTGTTTTTTCCAAAGAAAGAATACAGACTTACCAAACTCAGAGTATCTAGTGTGACTTGATTCCCATACTTCTGGTTTTAGATTCCAATTTTGTTAAAGTGACATTGTGAATGCAATTAATTTGAACTAATCTTATGAAGAACATTAAAGCAAGGACATAAATTCAGGAGAATGAAAAAGACTAACAGCTCAAACACTTTGTCTTCTCATGGTGAAAGTTCCCTATGTACCAGTAGCGATTCTCTATAAGTCCTAAAAGAGATTAAATCACTTCAGTAAGGCCTTCAATTGCAAATGGTTAAGCAGACATTACAACCTTATAGCAAATCTGAAGTCCAGTGACAGCTGTGGAAAGAACAAATCCAGGTCACAAAGGGAAGTTAATAGGACATAGGACTAAATATACATAACTCTGGTAGGCAGTAAGTAAGCCAATAATTAAATAACACGTTGTGGTAAACTATGAACACCAATTAACCAATTAGCACTTTGTGTTCTGATGCAGGAAAAACAATTCAGCTTTTGCATAATTCTGAGCATGTGCCTCGTCCCTTTGAAGTAAATGAAAGAGTTAATTGGAGTCAGAGGCTCAAAATGGGGATTTTCCTTTTATTCACTTCATTACCTCCTACACAGAGACAGCTCAGGGCTCTCTGCCAGGTCATGTGTACACACAGCCAATGGGGTGTTTTCACCCCCTTTCATTATTTTGGGATATTCCCCTCCTGTCCCTTAGCATGCCTGTCTTCACTGCTTTGTGTCACACTCCCCTTTCCTAAGCCAGAACTGTCCTCATCTCCTCTCACCTCTTCCCTGAATTATCATATGGGTATCTCCACACAAGCAGATACCAGCCATCAGTGGCCTGGGGAGCCAATTGCTCAGTGACTCTTACACCTGTCTCCACACAGAACATCACTGATGATCAGTGTATTGGGTCTGGTTGAAGTTCATTTTCCCCCAGCAGCTCTCAAAGTGCATTGGTAGCTGGAAAGGTGTTTTGGCTACTGCTGAGCAGTTCTGGCACAGCATCATCACTTTCTCTCTAACTTTCCTCCCCTCACCATCAAGGGGCTGGGAGTGGACAAAATCCTGGGAGGGGAACTCAGGTAGGACAGCTGACCCAAATGAACCAAAGGGATATTCCATACCATATGACATCAGCTGAGATAGAAAAACTACAATGTTTGCCTTCTGGAGCAACCTCTATGTGTGCTGAAGGGCTGCTTCCTGGGAAGTTCCTGGCTGAGCATTGCTTGCTGATGGGAAGTAGAGATTATTTTTTTTTCTTTCCCTTTGCTTATGTGGGCTCAAACTTTTGCTTTTTCCTTGCTTTAGTAAGCTGCCTTATCTCAACCTACTAGCTGTTTTCCATCTTATTTTTCTCTCCCCTGTCACGCTGGGAAGAGGAGTGATAGAGCAGCTTTGCAGGTGCCTGGCATCCAGCCAAGGCCAACCCACTACAGTTTCCACCCCTCACCTATGTGAATCATATATTTGTTATCATTATAATTAAAATCCACATTCATCACATGACCTTCACTTGGAACAACTAAACCAGCCAAACCAAACAAAACAAAATTTCCCCACAGGAAAACCAAAATAACATTATCACAACACAGTACAAAAATGGACGATTTACTCAAAATTCACCCCTCATCCCTTCACCACAACTACAACAAAAATTCCCCATAATCATTCTACTCTCTAATATTGCTTAGTACTTGTTTTGCTCATTACCTCTCCCAGTTACTATCCTTATCTCAAAATCCTTGTGTTTCCCCAGCATTTCCACCAAAAAGTCCATAGTGGGTCTATGCTGGCTGGGTGCCAGACACCCATCAAAGACCCTCTCTCACTCCCATCCACAGCTGGACAGGGGAGACAAAATGTAACAACAGGTTCATGACTTGAGATAAGGACTGAGAGAGATCACTCACCAAATATCTTCATGGGCAAAACAGGCTAGAATTAGAGATATTAATCAAATTTATTACTAACAAGATCGGAGCACGATGATGAGAAGTAAAATAAGACCTTAAAAATGCCTTCCCCCCACCCCTCCCTCCTTCCCAGCTCTACGCCCTCCCCCAGCAGCACAGGGAGACAAGGAATGGGAGTTAAGGTCAGTTCATCACAGGTTGTTTCTCTCGCTGCTCAGGGAGAGGAGTCCTTCCCCTGCTCCACCGTGGGGTCCCTCCCACGGGAGACAGTTCTCCATGAAGTGCTGCAGCTTGAGTCCATCTCATGAGCAATAGTCCTCCACAAACTGCTGCAGCATATGTTGCTCTTCCACAGGCTGCAGTCCTACAAGGACAGGCTGCTCCCGTGGGTGCTTCCTTTTCCACAGACCTCCCATAGGGTCACAGCCTCCTCCCAGGCCTCCACCTGCTCCAATGTGGATCTCCCCCATGGCCTGGGAGTAGATTTCTGCACAGGGGTGGATCCCTGTGGATCTCCGTGGGCTGCAAGGGCACAGCTGCCTCACCATGGTCTGCTCTGTGGGCTGCAGAGGAATCCCAGCCCTGGCACCTGGGGCACCTCCTCCCGCTCCTTCTCCACTGACCTTGGGGACTGCAGAGTAGCTCCTCTCACATGTTCCCACTCCTTTTTTCTCTGGCTACAATTACAACTGCACAATAACTTTTTTCCCTTTCTTCTTAATCTGTTATCACAGAGGCATTACCACCATTTCTAATCAGCCCAGCCTTGACCTGTAGCGAGTCCATCTTTGGAGCTGCCAGGGATTGGCTCTGCTGGACATGGAGGAAGCTTCTAGCAGCTTCTCACAGGAGCCACCCCTGTAGACACCTGCTACCAAAGCTTGGCCATGCAAACCCAATAAAATTAGTTGTTAAATTCTGGTGTTAACATGTTCCCATGGGCAGAAAGGCTCGGTACAGACAGAGCTAGATCTGCTCCCCTGGCTACCACCAGCAAACTGTAGTGATTCCATCTAAAGCAGGCTTCCCAAGTTTAATTGCTTTGGTGATCATTATGTGCAGAACTGGCATGAAACCATTCCAACACCACTAGAAGTACATACAAAAAATTCTGGGAACCACTGTCTGGAAAGACTCATACATTTACTGGAGAAAACCACGATCCCTGGATGTCACATGCCTTCCCTCATGAGCCATCAGACACATCTTTCATTTAGGCAGGCGCAGAATCAATACTTATTCCAGTAACAGATATCTGATTAATAGGATAGAAATGTCTTGTGTGAATCATTCACTGTCTTTGCTTCTATAACTTGATAGTTCAAAAAACCTGTGAAATGCCCAACAGAAAGAAAAAAAAATTTAAAAAGGAATGTTAATATTTGTACAGTGTGCAGGAAATCTTTGGTGAATAGACATGTCTGAAAATCTTCAAGTCCGTTTTCTACAACACAGAGCTTTTGTATTTCATTGTTTTCAGTCTCAAGTATACTCTTCTGCTTTAGAGCTATACTTGTATTTATACATTTATATCTTTATTTAACTTCTTGTTTTCACTTGACTTTTTTCCATGTAATTTTCTTCTTTTTGCATTTGGCTGTGCACAGCTTTTTCTGAAAGAACATTTTGTACCCAGTCTCTAAGCAGGTTAGTTTCATGAGCATGGCCACTGAAAGGGCTGGGACTGGAAGCACCAGCTCATGGAATTTGTGGATCCCCTCATGTTGCTTTTTGAAAACTTGGAGGGGGATACTTTTAGACCATAAAGCAGGAAATCATATCCAATTCCTATGTATATGAGTCATCTTGACAACTCATACTTACTTTTCTGGAAATGTATTTGGAAGATAATATTTTATGCTATTGCTAATAGCAAATAAAAAATAAACTTTGTATCATTTATCTTCTTTTTTTTTTTTCTGTTCACTGATCTCCATGCTACATCCTGAGTTTATTTCTTGTTCAAACAGGTGTCCAGTTCCTTTTTCCTTCTTACCAGCAAAGCAACCCAACCAAACAAGGACTGGTTAATGGCTGACTTGTGTCACCACAACTTGAGTGGATGGACAGCAGGATGGGGATTGGGAGAGCAAAGTTCCTCCCACTGTAAGTGAAGCTCAGGTTTGTGACCACCTGAGCAAGCTGAATGTACATAAGTCTATAGGACCTGATTAAATGCATACCAGAATCCTGATAGAATTGTCTGATGTAGTTGCCAAGCTCCTCTCCTTGATATTTGAAAAGTCATGGCAATCAGGTGACCAGAAAAAGGGAAACATTGCACCCATCTTTAAAAAGGGTAAAAAGAAAGACTTTGGGAACTACTGACCTGTCAGCCTCTCCTCTGTGCCTGGGAAGGTCATGGAACAGATTCTCCTAGAAGCTGTGCTAAGGCACATGGAGGACAGGGAGGTGATTTGGGACAGCCAGCACGGCTTCACCAGGGACAAGCCCTGCCTGATCAGCCCAGCGGCCTTCTGTGATGGAGTGACTGCATCAGTGGACCAGGGAAGGGCCACAGATGTCATTTATCTGGACTTCTGTAAAGCCTTTGACACGGTTCCCCACCACATCCTTCTCTCTAAATTGGAGACAGAAGGATTTGATGGGCAGACTGTTAGGTGGATGAGGAATTGGTTGGACACTCACATCAGGGGGTTGTGGTCA